>JADGJH010000113.1:0-30116 GCA_027596945.1 Physocladia obscura
AAATATAATCATTGGTTACAAGTTCTGTTTTCATTTCTTAATTTGTTTTGGTTTTTTATTTTTTTCTTAATCCATATACTTAGCATTTAAAACAATTGACAAGTAGGTGTATTTGTCAGCAGCTTCCTCAATAATCTGCTGCATGCTTTTTCCAGCTGAACAAAATATATAAGTGTATATATATTACGAGTTAATATATCAATACGATAAAGCAGAAAAAAATGCATACCTCCATGCCCAGCTTTTGTATTAATACGCATCATGATTGGGTTTGGATTTTCCTTAAGCTCAAACTGCATAGTCGCAGCAAGTTTCATGGAATGCAATGGAACAACACGATCATCATGATCACCAGTGATAATCAACACAGCAGGATACACTTTGGATCCATCAACATTATGCAACGGAGATATTTTGTACGCGTATTCAAAATCCTCTTTGACATCTGGGTTCCCATAATCACTCGTCCACGCGCTGCCAATGGTGAATTTATGGAACCGCAAAAGATCCATAACCCCAACTTCAGCAATCCCCAATCCAAAAAGCTCAGGTGTTTGGTTTAAGCAAGCGCCGACAAGCAGACCACCGTTTGAGCCGCCATTGATTACAAGTTTTGCCGGGGTTGTGTATTTCGATGAGATTAGGTATTTTGCAGCATTTTGAAAATCTGTGAAGCAGTTTTGCTTTTTGAACAGACGGCCCGCGTCGTACCATTCTTGTCCGTATTCTGCGCCGCCGCGGATGTTGGCGACTGCAACAACTCCGTTGAATTTTTCAATAAATGTTAACCATCCAACCTTTGATTTCGTGTATATTATGTTCAGCGAAAAAAGGAAAGAAAAATATTAATTATACATACTGACCGAGAATGCAGGAAGAATCGATATATTGAAACCGCCGTATGCATAAAGTAGCGTTGGATTATCATTGTTCAACACCAAACCCTTTTTGTGAAAGATGTACATCGGAATTTTCGCATCTTCTGATGGGTAAAAAACTTGTTTGACATCAAATAAACTGGAATCGAATCCGTTGACACTGGTTTCTCGAAAGAGAATATCGGTTTTCGCTTCAAAATCATATCTCTTGATAACGCCAGGTGATACAAAGGACCCAAAACCGTAAAACATTTCCGTATCTTTCTATTTAATGTATTTTTAATTTCACTAATAAAGTCTGCCATATAACACTCAAAAACCTTGTTTCCGGACATTCCCTTGATGATTGAGCCTGCAGGAAGATCAATACTATTCAAGAATTCTCCAGTAAGCAAATTATGGACTTGAACAATATGCTTTACGTCTTTCAGGTATACGAGAACAAGCTTGTTTTTGTCAACGACATTGACAAAGTCGAGGGGATTTTCCGTTTCAGCAATAACCTCAACGAATCCCTATTTTTCAGGTTTTTCAATTATCAGAATAATAATAAAAAAGAACTTTAATAATATACAAGAGGGGGTTGTGTCAAATCGTATTTGATAATTCTCTTCTTTGGTGAATTAAGAGTCGTTTGGAAAAGGAAGGTAGTTCCTTGATTTGCAATCCTGATAAATCACATTAATATGCGTCAAATTAATATTCCACAAAGTTTACCAACTGTATTCTGCCTCCCATTTGTCAATAATCGGAGTAAACTGCGGAACGCCTAATTTTTTTTGTTGGAATTTTTGGTATAAAAAAGCTTAATCGAAAAAAAAAACTCACCTAGTACCGAATTTCCACCGAATTGTTTTTCCAAATCGGCAAAATAGACCAAATTTTTAGGATCACAGTTTTCACTGACATTAAGAATCAAATAACGACCGCAGTCTGAAACAGAAACAGAAAACATTTGGGTCGGATGCTCGGCATCCTTATAGATAAGGATATCGTCATCTTGACTCGTTCCAATACGATGGTAATAAACCATTTGGTTTTCAGAGCTATCTGTTTCTGTTCCAGCCTTGTCTTGAGAAACACTCGGAGCTGGATATCGATTATAAAAAAAGCCTCGTTCGTCATGCGTGAATTCAATTGATGTGAACTTTGCCCTTTTTTTTTTTTTCCATTTTAATTAGCATGAAAAGAAAACAATTTGTGTCTCCAACCAACCATTTAAGGGGGGTTTCCTCCAGGTCTTTGTCCAAACCAACTTCACGAACATGAATGTTCAACCAGTCGCTTCCGCTCGCGGACAAAGCATACCCAAAAAATTTGCCGCTTTCAGAGAAGTTGTAGGTTCCCAGACTGATTGTACCATCTGTCGAAAGAATGTTTGGCTAATTTTTGTTTGTTTGGGTCATTAAAAAACCAAAACAGATAAAAATTTGAGATATCAACGTCAAAAAACACTGATGCGTTATCGTCGACTGTCTTTTGGGTGTAAAGGACTGATTGCGGCTGAAGTCCAGAGTTATGAAAATCTGTTTAATATTTCGAGTCAACTGTTTGTTTGTAGCCGCCTCTGAATGCATAAACTTACAGTAATAATTGTTGCCCTTTTTAAACGGAACACCGTATCGTTCATAGTTGAACATGTCGGTCAGCTTCGCTTCGAGTTTATTTCTGACTGTGTTTGTCTTGATGAAGTTTTGAAACATCGAGTTTTGGGCTTCGACAAACGCTTTTGTCTCAACAGCATCGGGATCCTCGAGATGACGGTATCTGCAGTTGCGATATATATATTTTTTTGGTTTACGAGCGAAACTTGTGAAATAAGCTCACGGATCCTGAATGTTTAAACCAGATCAGCTTAAATAAAAAACGACTCGCAAAGAGCCATTTAAGTCGACAAACATGTAAACCTTGACTGCCGTTTTATGCAAAATGTCGACTTGAGTTTCGTCACGCCGGACTGTTGGATATACGAAATTTGTCATATTTCTCTGGAAATACCGAGCAACACTCTGAATTCTCCGCATTTTGAAATAGGCTGAAGAGTGCAATTAATATTATGGAAATAAACGAAAGGATGTTTCCATAAACTCTCAGATTTTAGAATGACTCACACAAGTGCAATCAGATTGAAAAACAAAACATTAGGATTTACTAATAGCATATGAGAGTAGTGTTTGAAACTAGAAAAATAACTGCCATAAATGCAAGTAGATTCTAAAAGATTGGGAATTTTTGGGGAATCGTTAAACTTAAAGAAATTGGGCTGATAAAATTCATAAAATCAATGGGCATGCTGAAAACAGCATTTTTGTTACTTTTTATTGAGAGAAAAGCCTTCGATCTGAGAGGGCAGAAAATCTGCCTGTCAACCTTTTAAAACTTTTGCTTACCTCTGTTCTGGGATGTATTTTGACAAGAAGGAAAAAGATATATGCGAAATTAATGTAAAAAACTATATCTTTCATTCTTTATTTTGTTTCTTTCAGAATTTATTTGTGCAACTTTTGGCCCCTAATATTTCTGTTTCAGCCGCCGCATGAAAAAAAACGAAAACATTAAACGGTACAGACGTACGGTATACAATTTTGGGGGAAGTAAATGGTCGGCTTTCTGTCGATGCTGCAATACTAAGTTTTCAAGGATGGATGCATTAAAACGTCACGAAGCAAGGCGGCTTCAGTTTTTAAATGCGTTTCTGAGCTCAACTTCTGAATCATAGTGGAATATTCAGCAAATGTTATTCGTATTCAAAAATAATAAAAAGCATAGCTCGTGTTGACCTGTTTCAAACAGTATACGGGTAATTTTCTTGTCATTACGCTATTATGAAGTAATTGATAGCTGTTATTGCGTTTTCATATTTTCTGGAAATCAGTGCATTAATTTGAAATTGAGTTTGCAATATTGGAAAAATAAACTGACAAAATAATAAAACAAAAAAAAAAAAAGAATAAAATCCATTGAATCTCTACATTTAATGATCGCCATCCTCTTCATCCTGGTCTTCTTCCACAAAATTGTCCTCGTCCTCTTCTCGCAATTCCATTTCCATCTCTTTTTGCAGCATTTCATGCATTAACCGCCTCGCCTCCCGTTTCACTTCTTCATCAACACCAACTAGCTCTGGATCTTCTTCCTCGTCGCTGTCGACTGGTTGATCAACATACCAAGCAGCTCCACCCCTTGCTTCGCGCTGCATTCGCATCAACGCGTCTTTCCGCCTTGCATCTTGTTCAAACTCCAACTGTCGTGCCATCCATTCACGTTGTTTTGCAGCCTGCGCAGCTCGATATTCATCGGCTTCCTCAAATTTACGTGCTTGCTCTCGCCCGCGTTGCCGCGCCTCCTCCATCTCTTGCTCAATATCCTCGGGTGCCTTCTTGGCGCGTACTTGTTGCGGTGTGACGACTACAGAGACGCTTGCCGGAAGTGCACTTGCAGCTGAGCTCAAAATTCCGCCGACAACTCCACTCATGCCGTTACGTACACCGGCCAGTCCCTCCATTACGCTCATGCGCACGCTCTTACGCTGTTTCTTTTTTGAGGTTTTCGCTGAACCAAACTTTTCAAAACTTGTAACAATGTCAACTGAGTCGAAACGGTCGTATGATTCATCTTCGCCATTCAACGCAGAAGCAGTGTTGTCATCACCTGCATCCCACATAATATCTCCAGCCGCTGATTCATCGTTGTCATTACTGCGAATTCCCTTAATGAACAATTCATGTGGGTTATGAACAAGAAGATCTGGAAATTCATCGTCAACGGCTGGATGAACCCCGTTTGCAGGGTGGTTATGCAGGCTTCCACGACGACCTTGTGAATATTCAAATTCATCAAAATCCACACTCAAATGGTCGAACGCATCAGCTAATTCGGCCGGGCATTCATAATCTGGCCTATACAATTTTGGATCAACTGGAACAAACTATTTGAGTGGTTTTTTCGTTTTTGTTTTTGTTTTTGTTTTTGTTTTCGTTTTTTTTTTTTGGTTGTTTTGTTATTTTTTAATATAGCAAATATGTATAATTTAAAACTCACATGAACATCACCACATGCAATTGGCTCCCCTTCACCAGCGATTCTTGTCAAATCAATACAACACGTTTCCAATCTGCAGGAACTTTTGACAAAACCAAGCCGCAAACAGACAGTCCCACTCCCAGCCAGCTGAATTTGTTCTTGAACAGGAAGCAACCGGCTGAAACCGTGTATTACATCCAATTCGGGATCGACTACATCCAGATCGCCAGCTGTCCAGCAAACGAACTTGAGAGGGATCAAAGTTTCTTCAGTTGCATCTGCCGGAACTTCAACATTACACACAACTTCGTAGCATCCACGCGGTAATCCATCATTCAATCGAATAAGAGCAACATGGCCGTGTGTGTTTGAACCAGTGCTATACTCCCAATGATATGCGGATCTGCTGTTTTTTATTGTACGTGCTTCCATCAACCTATCAGTAACACTAGAATTCCAAGCACTAAATTCGGCAAATTCGGGATCTGGTGCTGATGGGAATGCAGATCTATGCTTGACAGTTGGATGATAGTCATTATCAGAAGCTTTCCCTTTAAGTGCCGAAAATACGTCAGCATTCAAACTGGTGGGCCATTCACCATGTATTTGAATACATGTGATAGTTCCATCGTGGTCCAAGATAGCAAGTTCACGTGCACCAACTGAGAAACTTGCATTGTTAACACGTCCAGGGATCATCCAAAGGTCATGAATCCATACGATATTCCCAGTGACTGTGTTATGAATCGCAACACGTTTATCTTCAGTCAGAGACACCAGCGCTGCATCATCAGCAGCCCAAGCAATTGCAGTAACTGGTGCTGGCACAATGTCAGTCGTGTGAATCAACAGACTACGCTTCACTTTTGCTTCGGTGTTCCAAATTGTTATCATACCGTCCGTTTCACCTGTAGCAAGCAGTTGTTCTTGAGTATTTGAAAATGCGATCGCAATTGCCCGATCTGTATTTCGCTCAAGAAGACCAGTAATTGACAAAATGCTGGTCACCGAACGTCGGTTATGCAATTTTGTTGCTGGTCGCATACTGATGTAACTGTCATTAACTTCGCCTGGTTGTACTAGAACTTGAATAGAGTCTTCAAATGTGGATGAAGAAAGACCTTCCCACAGCAAAAGCGTGCCGTCGTCTACGGTCACAGCCAATCGACGACTTGTTGGAATGTTTGTGGGTGTTAAAGAGCTCACGCGTCCAACTTGTAAATTAAGCGTAACAGTTGGAAGAAGTTGCGCCATAGATTCAGCAGAATTCCAGTCCCAAATCGACACTGTTCCATCTTCAAATCCGACAGCAAAACTTAAAATATCGCCTGAAGCACCACCATTTGCAGCAAAAGAAGCAGAGTCCAAAAAAGTAACACAAGAAGGACTAATCAATCCTTCTTTCATCACATTCAACGAAACACTATATCCTACGTCCACTTTCTTGGTCAAAACAGATTTAATCGCTCCTGTCCACCCCTTCTCATGAAACGCTTGTTCTGCATACAACAATGTCAAATTACCGTTATTAGTGACACTTGCCACGATCGGTTTTGCTGGGTGAGACGCAATTCCAGTAACAATATCCTTTTTTGAAAATCCGTTCCTTCGAAACCGCTTGTTTGTTGCCACATCATTTGTCTGCAAAGTATTCCGCGCTCTCTTGTCCGTAAATGATACGTATGAATTCCCTTCATTAACCGCCCATCCCATATACCCATTTGTGTTATTTCGGATGGGTATAACTGTTTGGTATGCTACAGCTAGAGTTGAGGCATATCTCACAGCGGAATGATCGCCAAGTTCGTTCACATTCCAAACACGCACCGAGCCATACTCACCATCTGTCATTACAGTTTTACCAGATCGCGAAAACTGGCAAGAAATTGGGCTTCCATCTGAATATGCTGGATCAACACCAAGAATTGTTCCTAAATGCTGGTAGGAATATAATGCCACTCCGCCATCTCTTTTGTTTGCTGATACGTTTTGTGGCTTTGAATCTTGCGTGATCCCGTGAATAAAAATAACTTTGTCGTCAACTGGCACGACAGCAACACGTTTACCGTCGTGTGATAAGGTGATATATCGTACACGATCGACTTCTACTTCCAATCGTGCAACAGGACGCTTTGCATTCATATCAATCAGCAAATATCCATGACCCGATTCCTCTGCAATAATGGCATAATTTCCAGCAAAAGAAATCGCGAATCGTGAATTTGCATCTGGGGCAGGATCGCAATGCGGTTTGTTGTGAATATATTGAAGATTGTCTGTTGAATCAGGGTCGCTCGCAAGCTCATCGATGTCCATAATTACAAAAGCCTCTTTAACTTCATCCCAGAACGAAAATGATGAATATGCTGCCATGATAGGCTGTCGTGGGTTATTTTTTGTTTCCAAAACTTTGAGCAATGTTAATGAATTCGCATTCCAGAGACTGATTCTTCCTGGCATAGAGCCATCTGACGCAGTTATAACACAACCGTCTTTCGCCGTCCAAGCTATAATTGTGATCAAATCACCTTCAGGAAGTGTTGGGTCTCGGCCAACCTTTTTGATTGTTAAATCCATACCATCCAATAACACAACCGACCGCCCACCAACTGCAATTTTATCTCCTTTACGAGAAAACGAGCAAACAAGAGGGACGCCTTGTTCGATGATCTCGCCATAAACTTTATTCGGCATAAAGTTATATTTCGCAAGGAGTTTAGCTTTTCCGCCTCCAAAACCAGAAGCCGCGTCTGTTTGTTCAATATCGTACAAAAAAAGAGTCGGTTCGTTATCAAATGTACGAACACCTGTGAGAACAAGGCGTTCGTCATAGGTGTCGCGCCCAGTAACTGTAATTACATCGTTTGCAACACCGCCATCAGTTCCACGAAGGGTCACAATAGGTTCTCCGCGTGCAGTTGGTCGATTGGTCCATTCAATCCAACTTAATCCGGGAGAGTTCAAAAGAATCCACTTTCTAGCTTCATCTGCAACAACAGATCCTTCGTACAAGTTAACTGCAACAGGAACAAGACGGTTTGGATCGTATAATAGAACTTCGGCATGAGCTAAAAGAAAACGATAATCTGAACAAAAATAATTCGTTCAATAAATTGCACTGGTGACCAAAAATAAATAGCAAACAACTAACAATCATTCAACTGATCCACAATAATTGGGTCACCATTTTCTAGTGACATGGCATATCTATAACACGCCAAAACATCCCACAAAAGGCCTCCATGCACAGCTGTACTAAGGTGAGAAATGTCTTGCAACGTCTTTGCAGCTCGTCGAAAACCAGAACTACCAATTGCCAATTGATGCCAAACAATGGCAGACACACGCCGAATATTTGGTTTTCCACTAATGAGCAAAGACTGATTGATAACGTATCTATTTTCAGTTTTTGAAAGTCCGGTCACTTCATGATATTGTTTTTCCTTGTTTGCATATTTGGCTTCCCAGTAGTTGGAAAATGCTCCATGAATTTTTCCAGCTTGACCTTGTTCTAGATAACGATCTTCGGCGACTTTGAGAATTTGATGATGTCCCCTGTTTTCGAATCGTTAAAAATGGTAAGAAAAAAAGACGAAAAAAAAAAAGAACCAGAAAATCGCTCGAACACCATAAACGTGCTTCTGAACAATGGAATCACCAAGTTCTTCTAGCAGTCGTTCCACATATATTGGAGGAATGCGTCGAACTGGCATTTGGTTAAACTGTTGAAAAAAAATAAATATTAAAAAATAAGATTGAGTCCCGAAGACAAACTAAACCTTAAAAACTTCATTCATGACGGTTTCGTCAAGTGATAAAAGGTCCTCGAATTCATATCTGCTCAATCCTTGTCGGGCAGCCGTTAAATATGCTAAACTTTTGGAAACAAAATATCGGCCTAATTTTGCTTCCAATTCATCGAAAAATTCTTCTATAAGCCCTGGAACAGTTTCTGCTTTGATTGCGTCTTCAATGACATGCATACTAGTTGAGCTCGTCCACTTTTTTGCATGCAAAGTCCACGCAGTGCGAATATATAGCGGCATTTTCAATGCGCTACATTTCGAAATCAAAGCTGTGCGTTGTTCCTCTTGGAGCTGGCAATTATCACGTTGCATTAACGTTTGAATCATTTCATCGACTTCGGAATACGAGAAAACAGGAAGCTCGAGGTACATATGTTCGGCTACATTCCATGTCGGGTAGAGAGTATTGATTATCGAAAAGGTTGAATGTTTGAGTGAGGTTGGTGCGGTAGATATAATAATTTTCACATATGGTGGGATGATCTTTGGAAGCCACTCAAGCGTGCGGGCATCGTCTTCAATTGATAATTCATCAAGAGCGTCCAGAACCTAAATTGTAATTTTTTGCGTTTTTAAATATTAAAAATCACACAAATTTCTCACAAACCACAAACAACGGTCGGTTATCATCTGCAAGTTTGAGCGCAACTTCGAAGCCGGCCTTTAATCCTTCATAAGTAATAGGTGGCCAATTATCCAAATTGCCCAGTTTTTCTTCCAATGTGAGTTCGCCGGTGGCTTCCGCTATTTCCGCGCTAATAGAAGCTTCAAAATCGACTTTATCTTTCAATTCTGCATGACCATAAGCTCCTACAATTTGTGAACACATTGAACGCAAAAGGGCGATTGAGTCCATCGATTCACACGACGTTCCCACCAAACGTGTCACTAACACAGCCTGTGGATATGTGTTGTAGATTCTTTCTGCAACCTTCGACATCAAAGCAGTTTTTCCAATTCCCGATGGTCCTATTTTAATGAGTTAAAAAAATTCATCGGAAGAGGAAGAAAAACACAACAGGGGAGTTAAACCATAGATAATTAAAGCCTTTTTACTCAAATCTCCCAAAAACCCAGTCTCAATAGATTCCAAAACTTGACGGCGACCAACAAATCCATCTACATTACGCAACACCCCGACAGCATGACGCACAACTTCTTCACCGATGACTCCTGCGCCAGGTCGGACTGCATACTGTTTCAAAATACTTTCGCCAATAAGCCGCCCAACATCCTCGCAAAACGAAGTCAAATAAGTGGCATGTAATTTTTCAAGCTCTGGATTAAATCCGCCAAGATCTGTTCGCCATGGAATAGCATAAAATCGAGTGGCACGATGTTTGCTCCGCAATCGAGTAATTTCACTTGTACGATCTTTGTTGATCACACCTGTTTGCGGGTCCATATCAATATATTTTGATGCGAGAATTGCGTTTTCGTTTGCGTTGCGTTTGAGGTCTAAAAATGTTCGTCTTGCAAGATAAAAAATCGAATAAATTTCAATGATCGAAAAATTAAAAATAACTTACTGGAAACAAAATACACCGTCTCTTTTCCGACCAAATGCGTATCCAACGCCCAAGTCGACCAAAGCTCTGCCAAATCCTTTCAGTGCAGCACCATCGGTTCCAAACGCTCCAACAGCACCGATGGTGAGAACCCGAGCAAGATCTTCACAAACACCGTCCCAGATTTCAGCCGCGTGTTCTCTAACTTCACTATCAGCGGATGTTGATGAAAACGCGGGAAATATAGACTGCACTGGATTCAACTTGTAAAAGCCTGGAATTGCTTGATCATTTGAAATAAAGGATGTTTCATGAAGCGAAGGAACTTTAGGAGATGTGGGAGAAGATGGTGGTGATGGCGGTAGTCTGTGGTTATTGTCTTGGGTATACCACAAATCCAGTAGTTGAGGTACAAGGTGGACATGTTCTGGGATTGATAGTAGATGGGAACGAATGGCTTCGTAATCTGTGGGAGAAATAATCGTGGGTAGAGCGGGCGAGCCATACTTGTCGCCAAGAAGGCCAATGAAGATAGAAATCGTGGAATCACTGAGTCCTTCTTGAAGCTTGGCCATAAATCGCTGAATACAAAAAAAAGTTAGCCTTCACCATTCGATCATATTTAAGGAAAGATAAAACCTGTGTTTGCATATTATTATGCACTCCGTCATCAGAAACATTCCAATCTCTGGTTACGAAAGTCAGATTATTTCGATGGTGCGATATAAATAGATTAGATGCAAACTCACAAATCAACGACGGCAAAATCGAGATTCAGAAAAGAACAAAATCGCGCAAGCTGAGGCCATACGGAAGCAACTAGAGCGTCGCGTTCGTGCACGAAATCTACGATTGCAATTTGCGAAAAAAAAAAAGTGTTAAGTGGAGAATTATTAAGGGCAACATGTCAAAAGAAAAAAGGCGGAACAACAAACCGCGACCGGCAGCAACAAAAACACGGACAGACGAAGCATTGTTGAGCGCCCATACGTCGGAAAACAGCGATCCGGCCAGAACGTGATCCAATTCTTCGCCTTTCGCCTTCGCACCAGGACTGCCGCTGCCACCGCCGCTTACGCTGACGTGATTGTTGCGCATACTGTTAGTGAGATTGTGTTGGTGCTGTTGCTGTTGCTGGGCACGGACAGCCTGGCTGAGGAGTGTGGCGAAAACATCTGTGGTTGATGTGAGACGCTGCTGCTGCTGATCACTTAGCTGCGCTCGCTTCGCCCCGGATACTGTTGCTGAGTCTCCAGCCGCATCATCGTCCGCTCCGTTAAGGCTATTCGTATTGCCCATTAAGTTTGCTACCCAAATCAAAGACAGTTGCTTCCTTCAAATTGATGAAAATAATAATTTGATTATTGAAGAAATTGGTTCAAAGAGTTTTCAGGCATCACAAGAAAAATACAATCATTCTTGTAAAGATTTTTCTATTTATATTGAAATACTGCAGGTATCTATTGGAGTAGAAGAGCGTCATGAGAAATTAGACTGATCAACACATGTAACCATTAATTACTGCCAAATCTTGATGTTGACCCTTCGTAAGTCTTTTACTTCTTCCAACATTTTATCGACAAATACTTGTACTCTTCTCTTTTAATTTCAAAATTTTTGTATCTTCCAGATTTTATTGCACTTCTTTGTAGTTTGTTCACCCCAATACTGGAATGAAAACGATCATAGAATAGAACAATATGTGCGAATCGTTTGTTAATTTTGGGATTACTCAACCAGCCATTGGCAACACACTGTCCACGCACAATGGTGATATGATGACACCGTTTTTCAATGAATTTTTCATTACTTTTATTGGTAATGCTACCAAAGCAACGTTGCGCATAAAGTTTTCGCCAGCCAAAACTTCAAATTTTCTTGGTGCTATAATGGCGCGACCTGTTTTTTATTTCTGTTTTTTTTATTGAGTTTTGAGTTTCCAAAAAATAAGCAAGAATCGCTCAGTTTTTCTACTAGAGAATCAGGTCTGTAAGATTGTATCCATCTTTAATTAAAATTGAATCAGCTTATCTTATTTATTTATTTTTGATTTTTGAATTTACCTCGACCAATTCAATACAATTTCCACCCAGTACGGTATCCTTAATTCTTTTCGAATTGTATAAAAGAAATACAAGCAAAAAAGTATTAATCATTTTACTGTTATTGCTTTTACTGATAATTCTGATACGATGTCGCTTTTTTTTTTTTCTTGGTAATTTGTGGCTTTTGCCAAACACAACGATTTCGAATATTATTATTCAAAATCATCAGGATCCATCAATTTTCGAATTTCCAATAGCATTCACTTCAGTTACTTTCGAATTTGGTACAGTGCTTCCACCTACGCCGAGTTTCAACCCGCAAAGCAAAAATTGAAAGTGAAAATCTCTTTGTCTTTCTCTTTCAAAAGAGCCTCTTCTCACTATCACAAACGATAACTACTCGAACAATTAATAAAATAACAGATCTAACGAAAAAATGCGTACGATGCGTGGTATGTTCCACGTTTTCGAGGAGTTTGCGAAAGATGTGTACGACACGCGATACTTTCATGTGGATACACGCCGCCGTTTCCTTCTAAGACTCCTGCAAACATTCATTCCGATTGGGTTCGAGTCTTTATGCTGTTGTTTTTTTAGTTTTTCAACTTTCCGACTTATCAATATTTGGGACAGGCTTTGGGTTATTCTTGTGCTGGAAGCAAATGACCTTGTCATATATACTGCGCCGTACTTAGCTCCACTTTTTGGTACGACATGGGCACTGAGTATTATTGGTGGGCCAATCGTTGCTATTGCTCTGTATTCAATTTATAAAGTTCCTTTGGATGAGCCCATTCCAACTCCAATGCTACTGGCAATCGAATTTTCGGGTGATACAATATTTTTCATTCTTTGGGTGAGCACATTATAGAACAAGAAAGGTCTTTTATTAACTATAAGACAAATGAAAAAAAAGCTCATTGAAACACTGATGATCGTAGGAATTTTATTGAAGAATAATCTGGCTTGTCCCTTCATTTCCCATTTGGCAACACCAACTTATTATGCGACCGGACAAGAACCAGTGCCACGCAAAAATGAGTCTGCTGTTTATTTATTTGTAGCAAATAGTCCAACTACTATTTCTGTACCTTCATTTGTTGCGACTTATACTACCATTACTACCACGACCACAACTACGACAACATCAAGTCATACAAGCAAACAGTCTGCTGTACCAACTGCATCAACTGCAGCAACAATTGCACAAGTACAAGCAACGCTAAAAAATATATTTCACCAAACATCATCGACAACAGCAACATTGCCACCAATTCAGCAAGAGCAATACATAATAAGAATAGTTCAATCTCAAGAATGTTACCCAATTCTCCAAAACCTAGTCATTCTGACATCCGTAATGACAGTCTTATTCCTCGCATCGTTTGCCCTCGACATCTACGCCTATTTAAAGGGATCGCGATGGGACGCACTCGATTTCACAGATCGCACTCGCGCCGAGACAATGGCGAACCTGCGCAGAGTAGACACGTACGGCGTGAAAGGTGGGATCGGAATCCAGCAGGGCGAATTTGCGCGGAGCCGAGCAGGAAGTCAGATTCGCGCGAGCCGCTCTGCGACTGTTGGAGCGACTAGCGAGAGATATGGTGGAAATGCTGCAGGAAGATCGTTGGCAAAGTCTCAATCTTTTGGATCGCTTGTGAATTTGACTGCGGCATCAGAAAAAAATATTAGTCAAGGGCCGTTTAGTAAGAATACGATTTTAGCAGGGATTTCTGGCGGTGGAGGAGGTATAAAAAAAAGCGGGAGCAACTTGGCGTTGAATAGCTCGACTTATTATGATAGAGAGAACACGAAGAATGTCAGCCGGAACAATTCGTTTAGTATGAAAGGACCGGGAAGCTGTGTGGGAAAGGTGGACGCGGAATATTTGAATGGAAGCGGTGGCGGCGGGTTAAATAGCGCGTTGAAAGATTTTTCTTCGCGGAGTGCGTGCCCTTCAGTTACGGGAAAAGGATCTGCGCCAGTCAGCCGAACTGGTTCAGTTTCGAGCCTGTTCAAGAAAAGTGGCAAGTAAAACAAACAAACCAAGAGAAATATTTTTATGTTAAGATAAAGGTTTCATTTCGAAATTGAAGGAGGGTCAAAATGTGCCACTCATTCATTTTGTTTCAAAGGCAATTCATTTCTTGAGTTCAAGGACAAGCCCACTTCAAAACTCGAAAGTCAAAAACATTCGCAAAAGCAAACAGCGAAAGCGAAAAACAGTGCAATGGCAACTACTTCAGACTCAGCGCTGTTTCGTATTTTGGGCGTCTCGCTCGCACTTGCATCCGCCACGTTTGTCGGCGCCTCATTCATCATCAAGAAGAAAGGTCTGCTGAATTCAAACGCGCTCAACAATCACAAACCTGGCAACGGCCACGCCTATCTACGCAACGCAATGTGGTGGACCGGCATGAGTATGAGTTGAGTATGCTGCTCTCGTGTAATTGCCGACCACTGTTTCATATTTTCTGACTGTCCTTTCACCTCTTTCTCCCACAGTGCTTATCGGTGAGCTGTGCAATGTGGCCGCATACGCTTTCCAGCCTGCAATAATTGTTACGCCGCTGGGGGCTATTTCTGTCGTTATCAGCGCTGTGATGTCGGACATTTTTCTCAAAGAGAAGCTCAATCTTAGTGGCAAGATTGGTTGTGCGCAGTGCGTACTTGGTGCCACACTGCTTGTTGTAAACTCACCTCCTGGCTCAGCTACCGGCTCGCTCATGAGTTTCTGGGTCAAGGTGTGGGATTGGGCTTTCATGTCATACTTAGTCGTAAACATTCTCGGGCTTGGTTATCTGATACTCTATGCGGCTCCAAAATGGGGCGAAAAATCGCCGCTTGTCTATATTGGTATTTGCTCTGTGCTCGGCTCATTTGTTGTTGTTGTACTTCAAGGTTTGCGATAATTACCCATCTGATTTAAATGAAAAAAATTTACTGAATGTTTTGGCAGTTGTTGGAAGTGCCGTTGTTTACAGCGTTGAAAATCCGTCAGACTCGCAGGTTAAAGACTGGACATTTTACCTTCTTGTCGCTTTTGTTTGCTGTTGTGGAGTTACCCAAATCAACTATCTGAATAAGGCTTTGAATATCTTCAGTACAGCGATTGTCACGCCAATTTACTTCGTTTGCTTTACCACGGCAACTTTAATTTGCAGTGCCGTCTTATTCCGGGACTTTTCATTCACGAGCCCTGTACAGCTCATCAGCGCTCTTGTTGGATTCCTCGTGATTGTGAGTTGAAACACACCTCAATTTGTGTGTTCATAGGTTCATTTTGATAAAATTTTAGGTTGGTGGCGTGGCTCTTCTTTTTGCATACAACACCAAACTTGCAGCAGCCGCTGCTGCTGCTTCTTCCTCTGGGGCAAGCAGCCAGAGCCATTTGCGCAAGAAAACCAATGACAGTGATGTTGATTCAGCTGCTACGCCCCACACTGAAAGTGACTCGGGCAGCCCAAATACTCACGCTCAACTCTCGTTTCTTCCTCCTGGGCAGCAATCGCTGCCAGGTATGACGCATCAGCAACCTGATTCGTTCACACTGAATCGACTGCGGAATCCTGTCTTGGCTGCTGGCAACACTCACAAAGGCGACTTGCCCACATTTTCAAGGACTTCGTTGTCGCTCAAGTTTGGATCAGCTGGACGAGGGTATCAAACATATCATGGAGAAGATCGGGAACCAAATTTACTTCAAGATGCTGGGCCTGCAGGCGGGTGGGGAAAAGAAGAGGCTTGATTACCCCAAAAAGAAAGAGAATATTGTTTTCTGGGATTATTTTTTTTTTATCACTATTTTTTCTTTTTTTCTTTCATTCTCATTCTTACAGCGTTAGCTTTGTTTTCCTTTTTTTAGTTATGTTGGATGGTTATTTTCCTGTTCAGGGTTATATTCATGCTTCAGCTGATGCGTTTGGTGTTTCGTTGTATAAAAGTCGTTTTCAAATATTGTGAGTTTTTGCACGGAATGAAAATTTTTGGAAGAATTCCAGTCAAAAAAAGCTTTTCCCTTTACTACCAACTTGCTGTTCATCCTCAAACTCACACCAACAGTCAAGAAATTTAAGAAACAGCATAATATAACTATAAGAGCAACAAAGCAAAAAATACAAGAGAAATGTTTGAAAATGATAATGTTTGACAAAAAATTCGTGATTATTATTCAGAAAATACGCGTAAACAGGATGGAATCGACGCCATAATGCTTCGCCGACGAAGAAATACTGAACAGATTATAACCGCCATCCAAAAAGCTCAAAAAATATCTAGGAAAATTAAAGTCTCGATAATCCATCACTTCAAATACACCAAAAATGTCAAGCTCCCAATGCCCAACTGAACCAAACAAAAACGGTTGACAGCCATCCAAATGGTTCCACTCAAATTTGAAACAGATACTTCCAAGTTTATTGCTGCTCGTTTTAAGCACAAAGTCGCCATATACAACGTTGCTGAACGTTCCCTCATATTTCGGAAGTATATGATTAGGAGTTGTATCCATTTGTCGATTGGTTACCACACGTTTTCGCAATTCAATTTCCATCAAGCGCGTGCGGATGTTTGCGTCAGTGAATCTTTTCTGCCAAAAATCTCGAGAAACATCTGGAAATAGGCACGCATCAGCCAAAATTTGTGAAACTAGTAGAGGGACTTGAGAGTCAACTGTGTTGCAAAGAACAATAAATCCAAGATTGTGTATGGGGAATGTTGTTATGTGAGCTGTATATCCTCGAGTTGAGCCTTTGTGGTGGATTCTTGGAGTTCCGCGATAGCTGTCAATTGTCCATCCAAGACCATCTCAATTTTTGATTTAACAAAGAAGATATTCAATGAAATTCAACTTAAAAAGCATACATGATTCAAGCTGGATTGGACCGTCGGAGACAGGCTTTCCGTAAGTCATATGAGGTGTAATAAGCTTTTCAAAATTCAATTTTGACAACAACCGAGTTTTTCCATCCTCCAAAACACCTTTTCGAAGCATCAACGAAACCCATTTCGCCACTACCATAAAAATAAGAAAACGAATGAATTTAGTGAATCTCTCAACTCAAGTCAGTAGTTACTTACAATCATAAATATTCGAAACCATCGATCCGGCCGGACGCGCGCCTCGTACTCGATATGCTGAATCGACATCGTATAGAACAAAACGCTCTTTTTCTTCGTCATATCGAAATCCTTCAGCGCAATTGGCAGTATTGAGCATACCGGCTGATTCTGTACGCGTATCAAGCATTTCTAAAGGCCCCAAAATTTTATTATGGACAAGACGGGCCCATGCACTTGTTAAAAAGTCTGCACCATTTTCTTTGACATGCCGTTCAAAAATAGAACCAGCAATATCGCCGGCAAGGTTATAGCATATGTTGTTATAATGAAATTTTTGGCGCAATTGGAAAGGTGATGGTGGCAGAACCCGGAGTTTTGAATATATGTTTTGTAGAGAGGGCCAAATAAAAAACAAAAGATCGTGGCGCGGAAGACCCTGATTGTGTCAGAATTATTCAAGTATTGATTGGCATAATGAATATAAAATATAGCACACGCTACGATGAGAAAGTAAGTCAAGCATATTAGCAAATGTTTGGACAACGGGATCGTTAAACTCGAATTCAATATCTGAAAGGTTTGCTACTGGCGAATCCCAGGAAAGAAATCCATCATCAACCAAGGCAGCAATCGCAAATGCAGTGAAAGCCTTTAATAAAGTTGAGAAACAGCATCAAAAAGCATCAAAAATGCAAAGAAGAGATACGATTAAACTTTTGTGGTTGATCCAATCTGGAATAACGTTCGACCCGAAACTGGATCGCCTTTCGAGTTCCGCTCTCCGTATCCATTTACATACGCAAGGCCGCTCTCTCGAACTATACCCAGAGCCAGTCCACGCACGTTAAATTGCTTTTGAGCATCTTCGATGTTTTTTTCGATTTCACGCAGATTGAGATTTTTCATGAACTTTTTTCACCTTAGAATTTCCACAGAATCAATCACTGTCATCAAACAAAACATTTTTAAATTTCATACTTCATTTTTCATTGCAACGGAATCATCTCCCACCGCTGCTCCTCCAACTCCACATCTCCCTCCCAAATAACTGCGCGTCCGTAATCCTCAACAAGTTGGAAATTCCTATCCACGCTCCGCACAGCCCCGTCGCTTCCTACTTCCCACCGCTGATGGAATGCGCCTTCAGGCACGCCCGCCGGCGGAACGCGTTTGGCAAGCACAACTGTGCCGCCGTTCATCCACTCGCCAACACGGACGTCAACGGCCAGATTCGACGGCGTGATTAGTGTTCCAGTGTCGTCGCGGCGCAAGAGCAACGGTTCGGTGTTTTTCGAAGTCAGCGGAACAACCAAGATCGGTGAGTCGTGTGTAACCATGGATGTGAGGCCCATTTCGACACCGAGCACATTTCCGTTCGCTTTACTGCGGAGGTAAAAGAATTGGTGCGTTGTGGAGGCTGCAGTTGGAGGCTGCGGTTGAGGAATTGAGGAAGTTGTGGAGAATATTGAGCCAGCGACTGAAGGGCGTGATGGCGTAGTAAAAGCGTTGTATGACGATAGTGAGGATGATAATGAGGCGGTGCTGAAAGTATTGTTGGTGTTGTTGGTGGCGGTGTTTGCAGCGTGAGTTGAAGAAGCTATTTTCGAGGTTGGCTTGGAGGTTAGCGGTGGCGGGTGTGGTGGGTTGTTTAAATGCGAAATCGTAGTCAATGGAGGCTTGGGAGATAATGGTAGAATTGGACGCGAGTTGGAGGGAGCAATAGTTTTCGGCGCTCTATTGGCATGTTTCTTGGGGATTAAAATGAAATGACTTTGGATGGAGGTCAAAAAGAAGAAAAAAACAACCTTGGCTCAGTAAAATTAGTGGGAAAGATGCCAGTGCGACCTTGAAATGTACCAGACATCCAATTCTCATCGACTGGAGGCCAGATGAATAAAAAAAAGTTATAAGGATATTAAGAGTAAAAGGTAAAAACACCTTCGGCAATGACTTCAATCATGTCACCGATTTTGAAAGCCAGGTCACCATCGACCCCAGTCTGTGGAATAGGAAAAAGAAGAGTAATAAAATTTAAATATTTTCGGTAAGTTAACACATACACATACCAAAAAGTCTTTGGTGGCGATCCTGATTTGGGGTGCATTAGTTGGTGCCGCTGAAAGGGAAGGTTTGCGTGACGACAGCGGGCTGGCAGTGGCAGAGGGCGAATGAGACGAGATCGAAGGGATTGCCGACACAACGGGAAGAGGCGAGGCCGACAGCGCAAGGAGCGGGCTGGGTACGGCTGACACGCGGTGCGCAAACGTTTTATTGTTATTTTCGTTGAGCCGCGCTGTTGGCGTTGGTGTTGGTATTGTGGTTGCTGGCAGTGATGACGATGATAATGTTGCTTTCGCTGTTGCCGCTTCTAGTGTTGTCACCAGCGATTCATGCGTTGCGCCGTCAATCACGTTGAACCGGAACAGAGCTGTTTGTAATGTTGTGTTGTATTTTTGTTTCCAGCATTGTTTCGTTTCAGTCAAGTACAATCAATCGAAAGCGCGATCGTTCTTTTTTTTTCTTCACTTTCTGCTTAAGCGCGGGTCATTCATTCGCTGATCGCTACAAACCGTTAATGTGCAGCACCGTCACTTCGATCAAATGTTCTCGAAATCCACCTCTTTCCATCATTGATTCTTTTTTCTTTGATTTGTTTCAAATTGACGAATATCAAAAAAAAAAAATGAAGTCCAAGATGCAATCACGTCGATGTGCAAAACTGACTTTGATTCTGCTGTTTTTAACGGGATGTTCGCCACTGCTAATTATTTTTTTTCTTGTCTTTACTACTGTTCCGACTCTCAAAAAACCTCCGCTCCCGCAAATCTGCAATTCGTCAGCAAACTGTTTGTTGATTATAAATCTTTTTACAAACCCACATACGTTTTTATTTTACTACCAGGTAACTTGCCGCTGCTTTGGGCACCACCCGAAAATTCAACCCGTTTGCCAAATAGCACAATCAAAAACAACACATTACTAGTCCTTTATTATAATACTCACACAGGCACAGCCACAAACGCTGCCGCAATCGCCCAGTCTCTATCATTTCGTCTTTATTCCTTTGATCCCCGCACAATTGCTCCATATGGAATGTCCCGACTCTGCGCCAACCGAATAGTCGAATCTGGCCATGTAAAATTTCTCTGCTCATCGTTTGACGTTATAATAATTGCTGACACGCTTCCGCACGGCCGCCCATTTCTCCAATACCTTGCATCTGGAAAACATTGCAAAGCCCGCGTGATTATCGAGCTGACTAACCGTTTCAACTGGGAAATCAAAGACTCACGTGAATACAACAAAATCGTTACTCGTCTTATTTCAAAAAACCGTGTTCGCGTGATTTCAAACAACCGCGTTGAATATGCGTTTCTCGAATCCACAATAAACTACAAGATTCCATTGTCGTTTTCGTCATTATCACTGGAACAACAGCGTCAACAAACGATCCTCCGCCCACTTGGAATCGGTCCCGCAGATACAACATGGCCACAGCAATACGGCTCCCAAAATATTTCGCATTTCGTGTCCCGCGCAAATTTTTGCGGCCGCGTCTACACGTCCTTACAGGAACAACATGAATTCCCACTTGTAATTATTCCGGCTGCGAAAATGTACGGCGGGTCCACCAATCTCGCACAATTCAAAGCGTTTATTGATTTTCCGTATCAATATTCTGTCATGAAATTTTACGAGAATATTGCGTTTGGAGTTGTGCAGTATATTCCGACCCCGAGGTTGTGGGAGGAAGTTTTGAAGGTTTAAGTTAAATGCATGCTACTAGTGAATGAGCTAAGAGAATAGCATAGAGAACTGTAAAATGATAACAACAACAACAGAAACAACAAAAATAAGAAAATAAAGCGACCACGTTGTTGATGTTTGTATGTACAAAAACAATGCTAATAAAAACACACTCAAAAAAATATATAAAATAAACAATAAACAATAGACAAAGCTTCATTGCGCATGGTGGGCATCCCCATCAGTCCTAAAGAATCTATCATCGCAATCAACTAAGCTCAAAACAAACACAACGATAACGGCGATCGCTGGATTTCCCGACTGGTCTGCATATATGGACTATTATGACCCACTCTTTGAGCCATATGTGTACTATTTCGACTCTATCGACGAGTTGTTGCGACTGAAGGAGATGACGCCGGGACAGGTTGATTGGAAAAATGTTCGTGTGAATGGGCCACGGTTTTATGAGGAGTATCGAGTGCAGATATTGGAGGGTTGGAAAGATTTATTACTTGGCGGATGATACACGGTTTTTTTTTGGTTTTTTTCCCCCCTCTTTCTTGTATAAGGGTGGTTTTAATATTAAGTAACAGAAAAGAGCATAAAGGAAAAAGTGACAGAAGAGCATGACTAATGATGACTCAGTTTTGTAAATGAAAAGCAAATGACACGACATGACCAATTAGAGGTTGAATGGCTATACAGTTGAATAAGTATAAATATGAATGATTTACGGAAGAAAATTTTATAAATAAACTGTAAAAACTTGGTTTTTTTCACGCAAAATCAACCCATTAAAATTAACCCTAGCCTTAACTCGAAAATCTTACTTTGATAGCATATATTCGCAAAAGTTCATTAAAAAATTGGAAGAATCTTTATTATAAAAATTTAATAAACAAAAAAGACTGATTCAACATTCAGTATCAAGGATAACCTAAACAATAACTAAAAAAAAAAGTCACGTGAGATGAGGTAAGGAAAAGTAGGAGGTGCATGTTTCTATCTAAGAAATCCGTGAATATATATAGATAGAACATAAAGCGCTTGTACAATTTAAGCAAGGAAATATTAAGCAGCTGTGCAGCGTTCAGTGAGCCTAGATAACATGAAACACTTTCTAAAACAGAATACTAAAAAATTCAATTGTAAATTGAATCAATTTTTTTTTTTGCGTGAGTTATAGGGTATTCGCTTTCGGTTCATATCGCGCAAACAAGCAAAGTGATTAAAGCCGCATGCAGAGGATCAACACAATCCTTAATCACATAATCCAAACGTGAACAAAGAAAAAAGGAGAAACCAGAGTACATATAATGGGCGGGATATACTCCAAGTTCGGCAAATCAATGCGCAGAATCAACACAACAACAATTAACAATTACACTGAGCCGGGAACAGCTGCTGCTCTAGGAAGTGCACAGAGTACAGACGGCATCGTTGCGACTTGGAATCCCAACAATCCGTCAACATCGAACCAAGACCAACGCGAGTACCATGCGGTTGAAAGCAGCGACTATGTTCTTCCTAGTGGTGCCGTTGAACAGAATCGGCTGCGATTCCAGAATATTATGCTTTTTCATGCTTTTCGCCGGTGTATTCATTTTTCCCTTCTACTAATTTCAAAAAGAAAACTTTTTTCTTTTTACAGAAATGTCATTTGCTAATTAGTTGAGTTAATTTATTTTCATTTGTGATTTTTATTAACTTAACGCTATTTAAGCCATGCTGTTGACTTCCAAGCCAATAAGTGAAGAGAAGGAAACAGAAATGAAAAAAAGAAACCCATCTCCGCGATCACATGTTGCTTTGCAGACCTCTTAGGAAATCCAGCAGTTTGTTTTGTTGTTAAATAAACTTTTTGAAATGTTTACTCAATTTGTTAGTAAATCAAACAAGTTAAATTGGTGAACTGTTGGCAGGCGTAGCTTTGGCTGCTGCGTTATCTACGCGTTATATGCTAGGTTCATATTTTTCTAATTTTGATATTGATTTGATTTTTAAAAAGTATGAGCAATTTAATAACGATCTCGATTGTATAGCATTGTATTATGAAAAAAATTGTAATATTTGAACAGTAAGTTGCAAAATAAGAATTCCTGATTTCTAACGGAAAATATTTGAAAATTAGAAAGATAACATTACTCAAAGGATATTCCTAAAAATCTACTTTTTCTTTGTTGAAAACTCGTTAAATTAAGATAAATAAAAATAAATAAAATAAAAAAAAGAAGGAGAAAATTGAGAAAAATAGCGATACAGCAAATTAAAAAATGGAGATTTTTTTGATTTAAATTCCGCTTGAAACACTGCGATATTAAAAATTTGAAAAAAAGTTGGGATTGCACTGCTACAACGGAAATGATATTTATTAATAGACCAAAGATATGCAGACTTCTCTTGTTTCAACTGTGAATTAACATTTCCTGATTGTCATGTGCCATGGAAAATCTCTCTTTTTTTTCTTTTTTTTTTTTTTTGATTTTGCTTGTTTCAGCCACTCTCATAATCTATATTTTTGTTTCTGCTCTTTAAATCGAATACATTTTGACTTTTGGAATTTTGTGAGGTACTTTGAGTGAAATTTTTTTTGAAAACACAAAAAGTGCCTTCAAACATTTTGGTTGCTGGTGGTGAAATTTTTTTCACTAGCCCTGACTAACCTCAAAATTTCAACGAGACACTTCAAAAGCAATTTCTACTATTTTGAAGAAAATGGGTGCCCAAATCTCGCGTCTTCCAAAGAGCGCTAACATATTGGAAACAGAGCAGAAGACCACAGCCACTTCCGATACATGCTCAATCAGCACTAACGAAAGTGTTGCCAAAACCTGGAATCCAAACAGCCCATCACTCCCAAAGCAAGATCAAAGAGAGTATCACGCGGTTGAAACCAGTAGCTACGTCCTTCCGAGCGACCAAACCGAGCAAAATAGATTACGATTCCAACACATAATGCTGCTCCATGCTTTTAAACAGTAATGCAAAGTCAAACCCTCACACAATCTAAATATATACTCAATACACAGAAGCGTGATTTGCCCGGCTGCGCGCGAGGTTCTCAAAGCATCGGGTTCCAAAGTTCTGGACGTCGGCTGCGCTCAAGGTTTTTGGTTGGACGATGTTAGCAATGAATATCCAAATGCTGAATATTATGGTGTTGTGAGTGAAACTTAGACTTGGACACTGGAGTTTGAATAATTTTTTTTCACTTGTTTTCTTTAAGGATATTGCTGAAGATGCCCTTGCCATTGCAGACCCAAAGTTGACGTTAACGTTCGGAAATGTCATTGAAGGCCTTCCTTGTAAATCTGTTTTGCTATTTTATAATGTGGTTGCCTGAACTTTGAATTTTTAGACGGTGATAACACTTTTGATTATGTCCATCAACGATTGCTTGTATTTGGAATGCCAAAAGACAAATATGAAAGTTCAATCGCAGAACTGATTCGCGTTGCCAAGCACGATGCATGGATTGAACTTGTTGAGGTTGACGCAGTCAGTTATAGTGTTGGTCCAACTAACGCGTTGTTTGACAAAAACTGTGAGTTGAAGTATTCTCTGTTGTAACTGAGTACCTTGGATCAACACAAAAAAAAACAAAAAAACCAAATGTAGTTAATTTGGCAATGACGCAACGAGGCTTAGATGTATATGCCGGAACAAACTTGATTTATTATGTGAAACAAGTGGCCCAAAAGACTAGCAAAATTTCTCATATCAAACGAGAAGTTGTTTCCATTCCAATGAATTGGGGTGGCTCTCTGGGCAAAGCACACGCGCTTGATATAAAAGCAGCCACTCTGGCTGTGGAAGACTGGCTCCACAGAGTCATGGGTGTTGAACGCGAAGAGTACCGTAGGCTTCTTGACATTGCAACAGAAGAAACCGGAACTTACAAGTCATTCAAAAATTAGTGAGTTGTTTTCTTTTCTATCGTAATTTGTAAGCTAAAATAATACTTCAAGTAATGCTGTCTACTTTCAAGTTAAAAAATAAAATCAGACATACTTTATTTCACTTACAAATACTGATTATCTAATCAATATCTCTCAAATTGAATAATGGGTAACGGACTGAGCAATATTGTTAAAACATCGCCAGACGCCTCGGCGTCGGGTACAGCATCTGTGATGAGCCAAATTCGATCAGACGTACTGAAAGCTCGGCTGAGTTTTGCAAAAAAGAAGGAAAGCTCTGCAACAGAAACTCAAACTTCAACACGAACAGAAAGCGCAAATAAAAGCAAAGGCAAACGCAACGGAAAAGACAACCAGAATATCAATAATCTTAGTCTCGCGATACCGCCGCCACCCAATGAGCTGCTGCCTATCGCGAAGGAATCTTCACCGGTTTTCAAATCTGGCCCTTCGTGGCTCGAAACCTCAAACTTCTATGATGATAATCCGTCCCCTGGCATTCCTTCTCCACCCGTAGATCTTGGCGTAATATCTTATAATGCAACTATTGCTAAGGAATGGGTTCCTTCAAGCATTGGCGGCTCTGCCAATGCCGCTGCTGACAGTCGCAGCAGTAAGAGTACAAGCAATATGCGGGAGTACCATCCGATTGGCAGCAGCAACTATATCCTTCCCGTTGATGAAGACGAACAAACGCGCCTCGAATTTCAACACTATATGCTAAAGCATGCTTTTAATGGGTACCTTTTCTGCTCTAACTGTTAAACACAAACATGTACACAAAATTTAACCACTATGTCCCCTCAGTGATATCGTTTGCCAAGATATAAGACCTATTCTAGAAGCTGGAGGGGCTAAAGTGCTAGATGTTGGGTGTGCAAAAGGCGCTTGGCTGCATTCGGTGAATGCGCTATACCCCAATGCACAGTATTTTGGCGTTGACATCGCTGGGGATGCCGTTAAGAACGGACGGGAAGCTAATAATATAACACTTACTGTTGGAAATATTCTTGAAGGTCTCCCATGTTAGTTCACTTTTTTGCTTTTTGCTTTTTTTTTCTTTTTCTTTTGCTCATCAAGGAATCAAATAATTTAGATGAGAATAACACATTTGATTATATTCATCAACGTAATTTATTGGGACTGGGCATCAAAAAAATCCAATGTGTTCGTGTCATTCGAGAGCTAATTCGAGTTGCAAAGCCTGGAGCATGGATTGAATTGGTCGAAGCAGATCTTGTGATAAAGAACCTTGGGCCTAAATCTTCTATATTAGAAAAGCCAAGTTCGTGAGATTGTTGTTTTTTATCCTTTTTTTTTTTTGTCTTAGACACTTTTTTCAGTGGCAACTGCAGTTAAAGACCGTGGATTCGATTTGTATGCAGGAACAAATCTAATGGATTACGTGGATGGGCAAGGACTTCGCGCAACCAATGTTGACTTAAAAACCGTCTCTATACCATTAAATTGGGGCGAAGGTTCAATAGGACGATCGCATGCGTTGAGTGTCAGAACAATGTTTTTTGCATTAGAAGATTATATGCACCAAGTACTTGGGATTTCCCGTGAAGAATATAGAAAAATGGTTAACGAATGCTATGAGGAATGGGGTGAATATAAGTCTTTTGTCAGTTGAGTATTATTATGTTCTTTTTTTCTACTTTTTCCACTAAAATCAATAATTGCATTATGCAGATTATCATTGTGCGTTATTTAAAGTCAGAAAATATGAAGTCCTCATGTGACAGAAAATATTACTTCCACAATTTTGATGGTTTCTTTTCGATTGATACAACGATATTTCTTTTTAATTTAAAACTTTTTTTTAAAGTTACTTGACATTACCGCTGAGCATCTGCTAAACGTTTCAAAGCAAGGCGTCAGCCTCTGAATAATTGAACTTTTTCAGTGTAACGCTGGCTGATATAACTGGTGGCAATATTATGCTGTAAAATTAGTATTCGGCACCTGTACAGTTGTATACTTTGGGTTAATATTGATCTCAGACTAATTAAATTCAGTGCATTCACCCCTAATAAACACACTGCGGGTTGTCATTGTAACTACACTAATAGGCATCTTCAACGCAGCTTTCCCCCGTCTGACTGCTTTTTTATAATCTTGTCGGCCAAACGTGTCAATTACAACTAGATGCAAAGTTAGAGCAGCAATAGCATCTGAATATGCCAAAGCCACAAGTTGAATTTGGGCGAATATACCTTCACTATTTTGGAAAAAATCGAAGAAACTATGGCAGCGCCATCAATTTATGTATCTTTGTCCGTCTGGAATTCCCTGCTTGCTTGGATCAACTTTGAAAGCTATACTACTTCCTCCGACTGTGATGAATTTTGGCCAGATTCAGTTAATGTTCCATTTTTGAACGTGTTTCTTCAACTGAATATGATTTGAGTTCCAGATTGTAATCCAAACCAGTTGATAACTTCATTTGTTGGCAAAGTAATAGAAAATCTTCAAATCACGCAATAATCTCACATGTGCATAGTGTGGATACATACAAGGTTAAATAAATCACAAAGTTTAGTATGAAACCGAAAATCCAAAGTTTTTCTTTTTTTGGCTATTATTTTATTTTTTTAAATTTTTTTTTTAAGTGATCGACGCCACGTCATCACAAACCCGCAATGAGTCTAGAGCCGGGGAATTTTTTTCAAAAAAGTTGGTGATGGAAAAAGTTTCATCAGAATCATAAACTAATATGGGAAATCGACTGAGCGTGATTACAACACCGTCGACCGATGGTACAGCACCCGATGTACCGTCAGTAACAAGCCGAATCCGGCACAGTGGATTAATGGCTCGGTTGGGATCTTCGGGCGAAAAGGGCAAAAACCCAACAACACCAACAGGAAGCGGCAGCGCGAACAAAAGAAAAGAAATAATACATGATTCTGTTGTTCTCAGTCTCGCGATTCCACCTCCTCCCATTGAGCCGCTGCCCATAACGAAGGAATCGTCGCCTGTATTCAAATCAGGCCCTTCATGGCGAGACAACTCAAACTACTTTTACGATGACGATCTGTCACCCGGCATTCCATCTCCACCCGTTGATCTCGACGTGACATTTTATAATTCTGTGATTGCCAAAGAGTGGGTTCCAACAAGCATTGACACTGACGACGTTACTGCAGACAACAGGAGCAGCAACAGTGATATGCGTGATTATTACCCGATTGGCCGCAGCAATTATATTCTTCCTGTTGACAAAGACGAGCAAATTCGTCTTGAATTTCAGCATTATATGCTTAAGCATGCATTTAATGGGTGAGTGTAAGAGTGTTGCACAGTTTATATAAAAAAATATTTTTTTTGATGGTTTTTTTTTTTGGTTTTTTTTTTTTTTTTGAAAAAAAAAAAAAATTTAAAAAATTTTTTAAAAAAAAAAATAAAAAATAAAATAAAATTAATATAAAAAATTTTAAATTAATAATAAAATTTTTAATAACTATTTATGTATAATAGGAATGGGAGTAAACAACTTACAACTTCGGCGATTTCGTGTGAGATTGTCATTTGTAGTGATGTCCATGGATTACTACTTCCACAGTATGGGCATGTCATTCCACTAACGGCGACTGAGAATTATGGATTGTCGTATGTCGAACGAGAATATATCAGAGAAATTTTTTACAGTAATTGAACGCTCTAACTTTTAATATTTTGGTATTGCGTGGCCGCTGAAGAAAAATCTGAGTGAAATCCACCTTGAAAAAAAAAGTTGAGAGGGGAAAAGATTCTAATTATATAATGTTTATATACATATATATATATATATTTACAAAACACAGTGCAGTATTGTTGACCAGATGTAGTTATTCCATTTTTTGGAACATCAAAGCCAGCAACAAACACATATATTGCGGTTGAATCGGCGGGCAGGACATTGCGAGCAATTAAATTTCCAATAATTTGCCTAATTTGCATTTCGTCGGTCACGGCAAAGGTTCGCGATACCACTACCGCTCCTTTGAATTGGGCGTACGGTGGTCCTTTGTATTGTGATAGTATTTGCCACCATGATCCAGAAGCTGGAAATAACTTTGATTAATGATTGTTTTTTTGTTCTATTTTTTTGATCGCACATAGACGATTTAGAAATGTGTGAAATTGCAGCATATTGGATTCGTAGCCGCTCCATTGATTTCCGTACTAAATAAAAATCTTTAGCAACTTGTTGGTGTCGTCATTCAAAACTAAATTACCCCTGAAAAGTTTGAGCGTCGTAAGCAAAATTTAGAAAGACAAAATTCTCACATATAACATCTTGGTTCAAATAAACGGTAATTTTTTAAATCAACAATAATGACAAACGGAATTATTTAACAAACTCGCGTACAGAAATTTACTCGAGTAGTCATTGTCGGGCCACCTTTTAATAATTCAAGCGTTAAAATGATGCATTTTTTAAGCTGTAGCTACCATAATAGTTCAGCATATAGGAAGATCCAGCTATCGAGCACAGTCAGTTTGTGATTTTATATTTTGGGGAAAAAAAAGGGAGCTTACTTGGATTTATTTGGCTGTATCCAATTACTCCAACATCGGCTTGGATTCCTGTGCTTCTTTCCAAAATTTGGGAAACTCCAAACGCGTCATTGAAGCTGATGTCGACAGAATCATGAATCGAGACATCTCGCTCGAAATGGGCTTCTTCCGCTGGTAGAGGAGGAATTGCAGATTTAGTAACGACATTTTTTGCTTCTATTGTCTTGAAAATAGATGTCAAAATGCTTCCTGCCAATGCTATTGCGGAGATTGATATACAAAGAACGGGAATTATAGTCATGCAACGCTTGGCATTTTGGAAAATGAACTTGGCGATCATTTTTTTAAATCAATCAAAAATGACCAACAATCTGAATACGATTCAAAAACACCGTGCGATCACGCTCGCACGGTTCGAGAAATTTGTGCAACAAGGACAGTTTGAAGATGTTAATTTGAACACAGCTTTGTGGAAATACAGGCAAATTCGGACTTTTTTTCTCCTGTGTACCAATGATATTTATTTATGAATAGAGGGTTTGAGGAATACATTACTTTGCAAATTTACTCTGTTCCGGATTTGAAAAGAATGTGCGGTAACAATGCAATCAAATAA
>JADGJH010000114.1:8592-29849 GCA_027596945.1 Physocladia obscura
TGATCACTTCCGTAATACAGTTCCAGATCGAGTCAGAACTTTGACAGATGGTCGGCGCGTGGTCTTAACTGATCGCGTTGAAGAATTTCTGCAATGGGCCCAGCGATTTTTCGAAATTAATGTTTGTAGTGTTGGCGATCAGCCTTATGTTGACATGGTTGTGGGTGCTCTTGACCCGCAACGCAACTTGATTCGCGGCCAGTTATATAGTGCTCGCGCAGAGTTTATACATATTCAAGGCACTAGCATGGCACGACGCCCACCGAAAGATTTGGAATCATTATTTGTTTTTCCAAAACGTGGAGGCGAAGGTGCAACGTTATTTTGGGGCCCATTTGCTGATCCGCTTGTTGTAGACGATAATGTAGGAATGTGGCCACTCGAACAGCAAGATAATATTATTGTACGTTATTGATAAATGTTTCTAGTGTTAAAAAATACAAACAAAAAAACCTACAGGTAGTGCGAGAACAGCGAAATAGTCTGGTGTGGAGTGTCCAGTTGTTTCCTCATGTCCAAACTGTTCTACAACACGTCCATACCGAGTTTTTTAAGCAATTGGACGCATGGGATAAGAACTTGGCAAGTCCAATGAATTTGGGACCATCTTCTTGTCAGATTTATAAGGAATTTTTGAGGACGGAATTCTCAAGGAAAATTGGGGATTCATTGACGTCAGTGCCAGTTACTGGTGGGCAAAAGAGGTTTGACGTCTTTTCTGCCGCTGTGGTCAACGGAGTATTTGGTGGAGATGTAAGCTTGAGCAATATAATTAGAACTGGCGTTGGATATTCAAGCGAGGGAACTGGTGTTGGTACAATTTCTGATATTGGAACAGGGGTTAGCTCAGATTTTGATACAAGCTTTGTTGGTGGGATCTCGACACAACTGTTGCAATCTGCAGGAGTAAAAAGTAGTTTAGTTTCGGGAAATATTATTACACCACTGTTGGGAACTGTTGCACTTCCTGATGATTGAAAAAATTTCACAATGCGCCTCACCGTATTATTTTAATTTCACATTTCGCTGATCCGAAAAGATCAAAAAATATGTTCCGATATTCATCTCGCACAGTCACAATTACTCGAAGTGTCCAGTTACGAAGAAGCTTTGCATCTGCTAGCGGATTCCCACACGGAGGCTCACGATCAATCAAAACCACAACTACCTCTAACGCGGTTGCTGCCGACACGCACAAGCCAACAGAAGCGACAGATCTTGCGTTTGCAGCCAGAGTAAGCGGCTTCTAGCCTTTTCGAAGGGCTTTCCGTGTTATCTATTGTTCTAATTCAATATCAGAATGGAGGTGGACTTGCTGTGTCTTCCCAAAAAGCTGCCCCTAATCCATTTGCTGGCCCAATTCCTCTTCTTCTCGGTGATGATTCTGCGACAGGTCTTCCCGCCGGAGAGCTTTCATCCCATGAAATTATCGGTATGTTCATCTTCTTCATTCTCGTAGAACTCCTAAATTTTCATTTCACCAGCTTTGGAACACAAATATGGAGCTCACAAGTAAGACATTCATTGATCATTTCAGATCTCATGATTGCCATGCGTTGGTTGATTGGTTTATTTGTTTTTACATATGAATGTGGTAGCTGACAATTCATGTTTTCAGTTATCATCCCTTGGAAGTTGTTTTCAGCAAGGCCAAAGGAATTTATGTTACCGATCCCGAAGGCCGAACATATATGGACTTTTTGTCTGCTTATTCCGCGGTTAACCAAGGTGCCCCAATCTTATCTCTGCAGTTCCAAAAACCCTAATTTTTCAAGCCATATTTTCCGCAATTTTTTTTCTTCCTTTTTATATTCTTCCCCACACAACCGATTTCACTTTTATATAAAAATTATTCAGGACATGCCCACCCACGGATTCTGAAAGTGTTGGTCGAACAAGCGGCAACTCTCAGTCTCAGCTCGCGTGCATTCTATAATAACAAATTTGGTGACTATGCAAAATTCATAACAGAGTTTTTCGGGTATGAAATGGTTCTGCCAATGAACACCGGTGCCGAAGCCGTTGAAACCGCCATGAAACTTGCACGTCGTTGGGGATACGAAAAGAAAGGCATTCCTGCCAACGAAGCAATTTTCCTGTCGTGCAGTGACAACTTTCACGGAAGAACTATCAGTATTGTATCCATGTCCACAGATCCAAGCAGTCGTGTCGGATTCGGTCCTTTTACCGAATGTGTTGGACCAGTGTGTCCTGTTTCCAAAAACGTCCTGCGATACAACAACATTGACGATTTGGAACTCGCTTTGAAAGCTCATGGAAGCAGGGTCTGTGGGTTCCTGGTAGAACCAATTCAAGGAGAAGCTGGTGTTGTTGTACCTGATGAAGGATATTTGACAAAGGCGTATGAGCTGTGCAAAAAATATAATGTCTTGTTTATTGCGGATGAAATTCAATCAGGATTAGCCCGAACTGGTTTGTTTGATTTGTGTGTTTTATTTTTTTTTTGTTTTTTCCTGTGCAATACTTTTCGGAAACTAAATTTCTTATTGGAAATAAATGAAATAGGAAAAATGCTTGCTCTTGACCATGAAAACATCAAGGCTGATATTCTAATTCTTGGAAAAGCGTTATCTGGCGGCGTTTACCCTGTTTCTGCAGTTCTGTCATCCAAAGAAGTAATGTTGTGTATCCGACCAGGCGAACATGGATCAACTTACGGCGGAAATCCTCTTGGTGCTGCTATTGCTGTTACTGCTCTCACTGTTTTACGTGATGAGAAAATGGCAGAAAATGCTCTCGCGATGGGTCAAATTTTCCGTGCAGAACTTCAGAAAGAAGTAGAAAACTCAGATTCAATTGTTGAAAAAGTCCGCGGAAAGGGTCTTTTGAATGCAATTGTGATTAATGAAGGAAAAATTGGGGGGAGGAAAGGCGCGTGGGAAGTCTGTTTATTGCTCAAAAAGTATGGTCTTCTTGCAAAACCCACCCACAGAAACATTATTCGTTTGGTACGTTGTTGTTTTTTTTTTTTTAAATATTTTTAACTGTAAACTTAGGCACCACCTTTATGCATCACTGAACCAGAGGTCTTTCGAGGAGTTGAAATCATCAAGCGTGCATTAGATGATGTCAAAACGCTTTCTATCCAAGAAATCCACGGAGGAAAAGTTGACCATCACTGAAAATCATTATATGCAAATGTGAAAAATCCGAATAAAAATTAAAAATATTGTGAAAAAGAATTATTCAAATTTGTTCCTAAGTGACGTTTATAGGCAGATAAAAATATTCTTCATTTTTATTTCAGTTTGTAATCATCCAGAAGCTGTAATATTTTTCGCCGACGATTAAAATCGGTCAGCCCAAGTTTTTCAACCAAGTCATGTTCAGACATTCCCAACAGAAGTTTGCCGTCGATTTTCGAGTCTAGATATTGATTGAGATAAAATAATAACGCAGTAGGATATTCACCTTTACACCGTTTGGCTGTTTCCAATCCTTCGCCAGCCATGAGTAGCCACATTGCAGTTTCTTCAACATCCCACATAATTGCATGTCTACTTGCTCCCGGAATTATTAAAGTGTCTGCCGATGGCATACTTTGTGGTCTATTCTCTGCAGCATGTGGCGGCCTCAATTGATTCTGTTGCTGATACTGCTGCTGCAGATGTATACCAGAGTAAGAAGAAACTTTTTTCAATGTGTTAGCAAATACTGCTTGTTGCTGTTGATGTTGTTGCTGTTGCTGATTTAGCTGCTGTTGCTGCTGATTTAATTGTTGCTGTTGCTGTTGCTGCTGCTGCATATTTAATATCGGAACAGACGGCGAAGGATTTACAGCTCGTCCAGATGTGGCAGAGTGCGAGAATGGATTAAAAGCTTGGCCAGAAATTCCACTTCCTCCATTATTGAATGGATTATTGTTTATGGCTGTAAGGAGAGGTGCAGATCCAGATGTTGGTGAATTTTGAGGTGGTAACGTACGCTGCAATGGTGACATATTATCCAAAGGTTTATTTCCAGTCGCACCTGAAACAACGCCAACATTGGCTTGCGGAACAAAGGTATCATTTCGAATCTCTCTACCACTCACAGGAGTTGGCAGTGGAATCTGGGCGTATATTGAATTAAAATCAGCCTCGGCTTTTGCTCTTTCAAGTATTCGCGTCATTTCCCGGAATGTTGGTCTCTTTTCTGGATTTTGGTCCCATCCACTTTCTATCAGTGATCGAATAGTTGGCGGAACGTCTGAAGAAAGTGACAGCTCTGGTCGCCCTCCTGATTTGACAAGATTGATGACATTTTGCATAATTGGAATAATCATTCGATATGAAATACAATATGGCCCCGCCCAAGAAAATATTTCAGTCATAACAATTGTGAACGCATAAACATCGGCTGGTTTGGAAATCTACAATCAAAGATAATTATTGGTGAAAAATTTATGATTTTGTCTTACCAATGCATTCATATCAAAAAGTTCTGGAGCCATCCAAAGAGGAGTCCCCATTCCGCCATTAACAGTCATTGAGCCCATTGAGATAGCTGCTTGCATTTTTAATCCTCGGATTGCACCACCACTAAAATCACCCGCATCATTCGTCAAATTAGTTTCTGGGCCATTCCAAAAGCTTGTATCCATCCCCAAGCTTTTAACGTGAGCGAAACCAAAGTCACAAACTTTTCCTCTCAAAAAGACTCCTTGATCGTCAATTAAGACATTTAAAGCCTTTAAATCACGGTGCACCATGTTTAGTGTGTCATGCAAATAGCCCATTGCATGTGAGACGTCGCGAGCCAATCTAATACGCTGAGCAAGGGAGGGCATCGGATTTGATTCTATATAATCTTTTAAACACCCTCGCGGTAGAAGCTCCATAACAAGACCAAGCCCTAATCCTTCTTCAATCATGACACCAAATAGCCGTACTGCATTTGGATGAACGATTCGACTCATAATTTCGGCTTCTTTAATTACAGCCTCACGTTGCGGTTTCGTAAGATGACGAACAGAAATAATTTTCACCGCAACAGAGTTTCCTGAATATGAAGCCCGGCGAACTATTCCAGAAGTTCCTGCCCCAAGCTTTCCAGCCGGAGTTAAATCGATTTTGAGTGCCGTTGCAGGAATAATAAACCCTGGAGGTAAACTTGATTTTGCCGCAGTGTTTGAAATATTTTTGCCTGCATCATTGACAGCGGAATTAGGTTGTGGATTCGTTGCTGTAATTACCGAAGGTTTGTGTTCGTTTTGGGTTTGGCTGAGTTTAAGAATGGACTGGTTCGATGTCGATTTGGTTATTTGCGGTGCAGACTTTCGCACATCAATTCCTTGTTGCTGCAGCCCCAAAATATAGTTCAAATCAGCAGATGACATTTTATCCATCATGATTCCAATCTGTTCACCGTTAGGTCGTTCGAGAGTAACCATATTTGATTTAACGCTTTGAAAACGTGCCTCTACTTTAAACGATCCGGATAAATCTGTCCACGTTCGATACGCTAGTTTCGTTGTTGGTAGCACCGCAGGTTGAGTTGGTTTGTTTGTTGGGGCTTGCTGCGTGGTTTGATCAGTGGTGGGAGCTAGTCGAGTAGCCTCACTTAAAGCGCTCAAAAGCCTCGTGCTAAGAATACGAACTGGAATGAAGTCAAGTGATATTTAGCGATTGTTTCGGAAGTCCGGGACACGTACTGTTAGAAGCAGCATCGGGAACTTCGTCGTCCTCAAAATAAGTCGAACGTAACGCTTCAAGCGAAGTGATCGAATGAGTCTGCGCATAAGTGGCAGCCGAAAGAAATCCAGCACGCAAAAACGCTTCCAACAGAAGTAGTGCCTTTACGAAATACAAGGTTAACAACTGACGAGCCACACGGAAATTCCATTAGAAAAACACCAGGCCAAACTCGAGCTGGCAGATAATAAATATGATCACACCGCACTTTTGCTTACCTTGTAGACTTGGCGCCAGTTTCGGGCGAGTCGATCGCGGTCAGCCAAGCGCCGGTCAACTGCTTCCATCATCTGAACACACTTTGCGCTGTTGAATACAAGAGGTATTATTATAAATTATCTGCAGCATTCGCTTTGTGATCATGATAGTAAAAGCACTCACGGATCGGCTGCATCTTTAACCAGGGCTGCAAGTTCCATCGCAGGAATTGAACTTGATTCATTAGAAGTTGCCAGACTGACAGTTTTTGAACAAAAACAACGTTAGACATTCTAGAACGATAATAATTCATTAAATGAATAATTGACTAAACCTTGCTTTAGCCTGAGCCTCAGAAAACGACGTTGTGTTTGTCGACATCTTTCTGAAATTGATTGCACAAAAATTTCTCAAAAGAGCATCCACCCTTTTTTGCAATGAAACAAACTTAAGTAAAAAATGTAAAAAGATCGAAAATTAAAACAACGATGCGCCCCTCCTTGCTTTTTCCTTCCACCTCTCCATTAGAGTATTTTCTTCTTTCCCCTTTTTGAGCCAGGATAATGGTAATGCCATTTCCTCACTCCGATTCACATGATCCCATAACTTGATAATCATTTCAAAAAATCTATCCTCATGATCCATATTCCAAATTGGAAGCTTTCTCACTTGCACACACCCACGTAAGAATCCCAAGATCTCAGACCCACTTATCTCCAGAAGATATTGTTCATACCATTTGACTATTGCAGCACTGAGAACTGGAAGCGCAGAAAATCCCCAAAAGAATATAAAATCCCACAACCGAATAACTATCCTAAACGGCAATAAAGGCCGAGCAGATTCGTTTGGTTTATGCATACATGATTCAAAAAGAGTTAAATGCCATTGAGTGACATAATGTGTTGCAGTTATCAGATTTTTATCCTAGTGAGTTGAAAAATGAGCATAGTCGAAAAAGGACTTAGCACAAGAATAAAAGCTTACAAGTTCACTTTTTACTGCGGGGGTACATAATTCGAGCAATTTGTCATGCACATACAGAAGCTGATGAAATTTTGGCCAACCTAAGGAATAGTATCGACTGAGTTCAAATATCGGTTTGCGTTCTTCCCGATCTTTGCTAGCTGTCAAAGCTTTCCCAAAGACTGAAGTCAAATTTCCAAAATTTTTGGAATCATATTTACTCATTCCATACTCTCCTACATGTTTGACATTGTTATCGACAAAGTTTCCTCCTGTGCCGCTGGAGGCAACATTAAGTAAATCCTTCGCAACAGAATCTCGCTTGCTTTTTTTCCGATCATATAAATGAACCAATGCGACAAACGCACATTCTTCATCCATAACTAAAAGTAACATTGCCGCCAGAATAGGCATGGATCCCACATATCCCAATATGTCTTGATGATGGACAAGCGCTGTAAGCACGCGCTTTAACTGCACACCACGAGGTGGAAGCACTGCCACCAATGCTTCGACGTCTTCCATCATATCTAGTTCATTATACAACGGAATTTCGCAAGATTCGTGAAATTGCTGAATTAGTGCTTTGTGGTTTGTTGTATTACAACCGCTTCGTGTTGTAATTGCATAAAACCACACTTGCCCTCGCCATTTGTGTGGAATTCCTTTACATACGGAATCAAAAAGCTGAATTTTATGGTTTTTATTTTTTGGTCGACTAGTACAAAAAATACAATAAGCTAACCAATTTTGTATCACTGAACTCGTAAATATTTTGAACGCAAACTCTTCCTTGTGCGTATGCATAGTCTCGCACAGATAGCCCACTCGCAGCCCATATTCGCTTGCGTACATCGTCAATTGAATATTGAAATGTCAAATTTCTTATTACTTCAGCACCAATTGGCTCAGAAACAATGTGTCCAAATAAATCTATTTTTTGAAGGCCGCTACGATCTAAAGATGTCCGCACCGACGCATCTTCCGAATATCGAACATTCGGGCGATATGGTTCCCTCAATATTTGCTCGTTCGATAATCCCCGTATTATTTGAGGTCCAGAAAAAAGCGACATTGAATCTTCGAGATTGTTTGTAACAATGTTACTCACAGATGCATTACTTGCTGAATTGTTTACAGAATCTCGAGCAAGCCTGTTGAATCGAAACCACGACGACGTACGTCGAGATTGAGACATGAATTCTGGCCGTATAGTGGAAGCAAAACTTGGTCGTGGCAAACGTGGTAGAGAAAGTGAAGGTTTGGGGGGAATATTGTCAGCCGGTGGATTTTGGCACTGTGTCGAAACTGATTTTCGATTTTCTTTCCGTGAACGTAAAATATCAAATGGATTTATGTGCCATATTTTACTCGATTTTGCTTCATAGAATTCAGTCGGTATGAGGTAATCACTCGTATCCATTATAACAACAGTTGAGCCAAGGGCGGCATTAGACGTTTCAATAACAGAGACGGGATGAGTATTAGCTTGAACAAAACTGACGTTTGAGGAATATTTACGGATGGACTCGGCGTCTTTTGGGAGATTATCAGACGGGCTCATTAAAACTGACTCGGATGATTGCTGAAGGTTCGATCCGCCATTAAAAGTAAAAGGAGATCGAAATATAGATGAAGTTACTGAACGATCGATCGAACCCCGTCGGATTTCTTTTCAAAATTAAATATTCAAGGCAAGCAGGGGGAAAGCTAAAATAATACGCACGAGAGTTCGGATGAAAATTTGCTACGACACTCTTTGGGGATTGCCAATCCTTGAAAGGCGTTTTGAAGGACAATACGTTGCTCTTTGACTTTTGCGATTTTTGCGATTTTTGCGACAATGGACTGGTCGAAGGAGTCTGTGTCGGAAACTTGGACATAACTGAATGCTGAATATTTTGAAATCCAGAGCTGCGGTCCAGAATCGCAAGTTCAACATCAGAGGCGGCCGATGGTGTTGGAGGAATGGGATTTTCAGATTGATGACCCCTCTTCGGCTTATTTGACTTAAGCGCTGTAGTCTCAAAGAAATTTGTGAATGCAACACGAGAGCTGTGCCCGGCCCGACTGTGTTTGATCGACGAATGCAACTGTGTGGAGATATCGGGACGGGCAGTATCGGACGAATACGGAAGACGCGGGAGAGGTTTTGCTTCTAGATTTGTTGCTGACGGAAGAGATGGCGTTTTCGGCGCCACATTCTGCGCGTGATCCCATCTTACTGCGCGCAACATTGATATGTTTCTGTATTCAGATCCGTTGCTGTTGCGAGTAGCGTGAGTGTGATGTGCTTGTGGCATGAACTGACACAGATTTCCCACTTCTTTTTTCTCCCTCAATTTCAGAGGATAATTATGACAGTTTCTCCAAACGGGTTGTTACAAAAAATCAAGTCGGGCAGTTGCCCACCGTTCATTCGAGAATAAAATTGAACCACCGTGTCATCATCATGCGACTTGCGTTCACTCACTTGTTTGTGTCTACTGATTTTTGAAGAAAAAAACAAAAAACAGCGCTTTGTTTGGTGAGTTGCCCAGCGAGCCACCGGTTTTATAATCGGATGCTTTGGCGATCAGATAAGCGCCAGCGGTATCCCACGCACTCTGATATTGGTTGATAAAGCAACGCGCACGGAGCAGTGGGCACTGGATCGTAGCGTAATGGCGGCAAAGCCAATCGTGATGTTTTTATTGGATTGAGTGTCAATCCAACTGTTTTGTTTTCCAGGTCCATTCCGCATACTGACAAAATCTCGCTGCAGATCAGATTATTCTTATTCTCGTTCGCCGTACTTATCTTGCTGCCATCGTCTGTCTCTATTGTGATCAATGTTCTGGCGGTTTGGCTTCCACCCAGCCTCTAATGTCGACGCGCTGCTTGAAAAAGACGGTGTTACACTCGAAGAGCTCTTTGAAGAAGAGGAGCTTCTACAGGAATGCAAGTCGCATAACTCAAAGCTTATTGAATTGTAATATCTCTTTTCATTTGTTTCCTTTGCTTGGAATTTTTTATTTATGACACCTATAACTACATGGAATTCCGAAATACAAATCAATTAATTTCTCGTACCAGCCTCTGCCGACCTGAAATTCTGCAGCAACTTTTGAATTCCATTATCATTGAGAATCCCGACGAAACAAAAAAATTCAAGTAAACCCTTTTTTTGAAGACACCTTTTATCCGAGACTCACGAAATCGTTCCGCTTCAGATATCCCTATATTGCGTCAGAGATATTTGGTTGTGAAATATACGCCGTGAGCGACGCAGTGATTACCCAACCGAACCTGCTTGAATCATTTTGGACCCTACTCGATCAACCCTCACCCATTAACCCATTACAGGCCAGCTATTTCTCCAAAGTTAATGGCATTTTAATGCAAAAGAAGGCCGGAGATGTAAAAGACTCTATAATTAACTCGAACAAAGTGACAGTCGATTGACGGGATTTATCTTTTTAATTTTTGACAGATGGTCGAATTTGTAAAGTCACAGGCCAGATCAATTCCAAATATTCTCGTGCATGTCGGAAACTCGTCAATTGCCGAATTGCTACTCAAGATTATCAGCTTGGAAGAAATTCCTGAGGGTCAGGGAATTGTTCCGGTAAATATTTAATTCGTCTCATCAAAAAATACTAATAAATAAGAGACAGTGGCTAAGCCAACAAAATTTGATCCCTTCTTTGGTCGAACGGCTGGATCCAACGCTTGACATTGAGGTGGATAATACACATTTTTTCTCCTCAGTAACATTCAATATCTGTAATAATTAATTATCATACAACAAAAGACTCACAACACGGCTGCACAAACTTTGCTGGATATTATTGCCGTTAGCTATCAAAATGTCGGTGCAATCGAACAAGAAGATGGCACTCCTGCGAATGTAGGTGGCGGAAACTCTTTGGTGGACGAGTTGAAAAGGTTTGAACCGTCATTGTCGCGCAGAATGTTTTTAGTTTTTATTCATTTAAATAATTTCCTCAGTGAGGCTATGATGCGAAAAATATTCGGATATATGCTGGACAAGAATGCGCCAAATGCGACCTCTTCTTTGTCTAGCGGAGTTATTATAATGATTGAACTGATTCGGCGGTATTGCAGGTTGGACTGATACCTTTGCCTTGTTTTAAGTTTATTTGCTGACTTTGACCCGGAAAAATTAGTGAAATCGAACAAGCAGAATTTCAGCAACATCAATTTCAAACCCAGATGATGCAAACAGGTGGGCGCGTGAGCGAATTTGGAATCATGCCAACAACAGAAAAGATTAAAAGTTTGGCTGTGGATTTGAATGATTTGTTGAAAGTTATTGGAGAAAAAGTTGAAGATTTTAGCATTTTGCTGGAACATCCCCGAAATTTGGTTTGTTAATCTCAATAGTAAAAACAAAGTACATAAAATTCTGAATTTACGTTTCGAATGAATAACAGCAAGCTGCAGACACAACACTGGGTCGAGTAGTTCCTTTAGGCAGCGAACGGTTGCGCACCTGTGAACTTTTTGCCGAAATTCTTCACTTGCAGTACCTATACTTTTCATCGCCGTTATTTGAAAGATTGGTGTTTGGAGACCTACTCGATGATGACGAAAGTATGGCTGAAAACAAAGCTGATGTTTTGGCTGGTATAAAGGTGGATGGTGTTCCTATGGACGTTGACTCCCTCAGCACAGGAATCGAGGGTATCAATATTAAGAAGGACAACAGCGTTAGAAACGTTGCCGATGAGCTTGCGTCTATTAGCGATTTATTAGTACAATCAAAGGTGCTGCCAATGTGTTTGGTACGTGATATTTTCAATTTTATTTTATTTTAACACACGCAAATTTCAGGCTTTATTTTTCCAATTTCCGTGGAACAACTTTCTACATTCTGTTGTGTATGACATGATTGCCAAAGTCTTCAATACTTACTCCTTCACATCTCAAAGCTCTAATTTTGCTCCTGTGGGGCCAGATGGCAATGAAATCATTCCGGCGCCAGGCGAGGAAGGTCTTCTAAGTCCTTTAGAGGAAAAGATGAAAAGTGTTTCCCTCATTTTCAAAAAGCTGGTTGTTTCTGTGTGTATTTTTTTTTCTTTTTTTTTTTTTGAACTATTTTATTTATAAAATTATGAACAGATTCTTGTACAAGGAAGGCTTACCGCTCGTATCACTGAAGCCCAACGGAGAAATGATTATGAAGTTGAGCAGGCAAAGGGTGTTCGCTTGGGATATATGGGACATTTGACGTATATTTCTGATGAAGTGGTGAAACTTTTTGAAAAATGTTTGGATGATTTCGAACCGGATGTTTCAGGTTTCTTTTTTCTTAATTGTAACCTTTTTTTTTTTTTGGTCGAATTTAAATTTAACCAATTTTTTCGAACGATCGCCAGGATTAATTAATTCTGACGATTGGCAAGAATATTTGTCTGGCATTCTAAAAGAGACTAAAGATCGCGATCGGCAAGCACTAGGCGGTGTTAGACCAACCCACACCGGCCAACCCTCCGGAAATTTTGGCAAAATTGACGAGACTGATATTCCACCACTCGGTGCCGCTCCACCGCCGAAAAAGGAACTTGGTGGCGGGTTGTATAATAACAACACTCAACCGAAAGATAATGATAGTGACGAAGAAGAAGAAGCTGGAAGAGCAGGAGAATTGCAATCAGAAGGTGGGGATGTTACAAGTGATCAGGTGAGAAAAAACCACTTTGACACTGTGAAAGACTGGGATGAAGCGAATTGGGATTGATAACGAATGGGGTTGGAATTTGTCTTTTGTTTGGTTACTCGTTTTTTCTTGCCTTCATTTTTTTTTCCTTTTTACTGTTTGTTTTTTTATTTTGGGTTTGATTTTCAGTTTCTCTTCCGTTTATAAGTTTTGGGAAGGAAGGGATTGCGGGGTTTTTTTTTGTTTTTTTTTCCTTTTTTTTCTTTTGGTGGGAACTTTCATCGATTTCCTGCAGTTGACGGTTGCGCAAGTAAACTCAAGTTATTCATGACTTGAAAGGAGGCAAATCTCTATCAATAAAGCGAATCAACCTCGATTTCAATTTCGATTCGATGTCTGTTATTTTGATTTCAATTTTATTTTGATTTTTTGCTCATTTTAATTTAGTTTTTTTTTTTTTATATTTTATATTTTAAATTTTTTTTGGTATTTTGTTCTTTTTTTATTTATTTATTATTTATTTTGCTTTGATGGAAGAGCCATTAAAAATTTGAACTTCAGATGGCCCGATTTATTTGCCGGTCTCTCGTTAGTGATTTTCCGGATCGAGGAATACTTGGTGATGATTCTGACGATGATGATGGACTTGGAGAAGCAATCGAAGAAGAGCTCCTTTTATTAGAGCCGGGGTACACTATATATTTATTTTTTTTATTTTTTTTTTTATTTTTATTTTTAAATTGACAGATTTTTTGTATTCAGATTTGACACTGAAAATCCGTTTCCAGGCAGAATATCAGAACTGAGTTTCAATGAAGAGGACAGCAAAGCTTCCGGAGATTTATCAGATGCATCCTCAAATTATGTAAGTTTTTTTTTCATGTTATCGAAACGAAATGACAACATAAAAAGTCAAAAGATGGCAAATCTTGGTTGCCGCAATCCATTAACGAGGCAACAAGTCCATTATATAAAGCCGTGGTCACTGTCGATGATGATGTGGTTGTTGTGGATTCTGGAACCTCAGGGGTTGCAACTCCAGCTGAAGAAGGACAAAATAAATAAAAACTCAAATATTTATACTAGAAAAAAAAAAGAAGGAATAGTAACAATGAAATTTATAACTCCATCCCGAAGATTTAAAACTCTGGCAAAGCTTTTAATATTCTTGCTGTGGATGTTTCTGGCACTGATTGCAGTAATTTTGATGGTTACTGTCAAGCTGCAGGAAATCAATTCAACAAATAGCTTTGGTAGAGGAAAAAAAAACCCTTTGTTTAGTATGAAAATTAATCTAAAATATAGTCACCACACAAAATATCGTATTTGAAAGATTTCGAGCTGATCTCCGATTTGCAATTGTAATTCCGTTCACAAGTTCAGATATTTCACGTTTGCTAAATAATCTCGAAACATTATGGCCAACATTTCCGCCGTGCGAATCCCGTCTAGAGCATGGTCGCCAAATTGACCTTATCTTATACTTCCACAAAAATATTCTAATAGAGCATCATTTAGTGAAACTGATAAACACGCAAATAAACGCGTCTTCGGAAATATTTTCAAAATGTTTCTCTTCTGTGCGGTTCATGAATGCTCTTCTCTCCGACACTGAAGACGCCTATCCCCATGGTGCATCTCGCATGTTTTTCAAACTGTTGCATGCTTTTTCAACAAATTCACTTGCCGCGGCAACAGCAAAAAAAAGAACGCAAAAAGTAACATTGCGGTATCATTATTATAATGCCTTCTTTTACATGGAGCCTGATGTAATTCCGTGCCGCCGTAACTGGGTCGATAGATTATATGAAGCTGCAATGATTCCAGGAGATTTTTGGATGCAAGGATCGATTTTACGAGACCGTAATCCAGCCGTTGAAAACTGGACATTTGCTGGCCATATTAACGGAAATGCGTTGTACCGCGTAGATGACCCACTATTTGTCAAGTACGTTGGTCTTGTAGAGGCAGAAATGGCGCAAGATATTGATGGAGGGCTATATTTGCATAGTTACGATGTTGCATTAGATTTAGTGCGGCAGAATAGAACGATTGTTGGGTGGATAGAATATACGCAGATGGCGGCAAAGTTTCAATATACTGATACAATCCAAAATTGGTATCGAACACGCGTTAATGCGACTTTGGTTTGTCTAGAAAATGAAGCAACTTATTTGGTGCATGGACGAGAAGTTCATTTTTAATTTTAGTTTAGGTGCTCTAATTATTATGTGATGATTTGGTGTATACTTTTATTTAACTTTTTCTAGTGCAAAATCAATGAGAATGCTGCATGACCATAAAATACGGAATTAAAGACCCGGTAACGAGGGCCAAAACTTGTCCTGCAGTCAATTTCCCATCTTCGCCGTAAATCTCTGGCAGTACATGCACTGCCGCCGCATACAAGAAAGTACCTGCTGAAAAAAGCAATGCAATCCCAGTATATATCTTCATGTCCGTGCCACCATCATATCCCAATTGTACCAAGACAGTATACGTCAATATTGCGCCGATGGGTGCTGATATTGAAAACAGAAATAGTTGTGATCGGATCCGTGCACGTGTTGATATGCCACCGCGATAGTTGTAAGTTTTCAAAAGGTGAGTTGTCAAGCCAAAAGCGCTGGGAGCCTTGTGCAACATTATTGCAAGGAAAACAATAAATCCGAGATTTCCTTCACCTGACAGGATATAACAGCTAGCTTTAAGAAGAAATTCAAAAAACAAAAAGCGTTATACCTGATGATAATGCAGCACCAAGCGCAATGCCATCAGCAGCAGCATGAACAACTAACCCAATTGTCGCTGAAGAAGTTGTAGAGATGACGCCATCACTTACACCGGCTGAAGTCTGCACTGTGAGCCCTTCTTTTTCCCCCACAGTACTACTCGCATGGGAATGAGCATGATGAGGGAGAACTTTCCGATGTGTCGAATGTGAATGGCTGGCGTGCTCATTTCCACCGCCACCACCAGAAATTTGATCAATAAGAAGCATCAATAAAAATCCAAGAATAAGCGACGGCCCAATATATTTACTTGGGTTATATTTGCTGTGATGAACATGATTTTCAGAAACCGTAGGTACTCTGTTGTCAGAATCCAAATCGATTTGTTGGCCAATATCTTCGTCGACTGGATTATTTTGGTTTTCGTGTCTCAGATGTATTTTGCTTGCGTCAAGGGATGGTTTCGGGAAATCTTTCTTTGCTACGACTGGTGCTGGCGGTTGGTTATTTTCCGCTTGTTCCAGCGGCGCAACATCGTCAATTTCATTTTCATTGCTATAAGCAATATTTTTCGCGTTGGTATTTGTATTTGCGTTTGCAGCGGCGTGATTGTCGACAGTGTTTGAACTGCCGCGCGTTTTTGATTCTTGGGCAATGTGCGTCGCAGCCGAGTAAAGAGTATCAACGCCCTGCGCAAACTTTCGTCAACAACACATTATAATTCTAGTTTTAATGCTGATGCTCATGCTTATACTCATGCTTATGCCCAATCTGATGGTGCCAAGAAATCGTAATTACCTCAGGTAGAATGACCGAGAATGCCGTTCCCAGCAAAAGGCCACTTCCAAAGGTCGAAACCAACACAAGTCGCGACTCGGAAAATGAAAATGCGAGCGGAATTGATCCTGCAATAAATGCACCGCTGAACATTGCCGCACATAGCGAAAGAAGGAATCCAAAAGGTCCCATTTGTTGACAAATTTCAGACGGTATCCTTGAATTTGCAAAATGATAAATACTGAAAATTATTCATTTTTATTCATTCGAGTAACATTCGCTCAATCAACATGCTTGACGCAACCTGCACCATTCCAAGGAAGTCAGGCTCTTGCATAATTTTGCGAAAAGCGTCCTGCTGCTTGTTTTTACTCATTGATTCAAATGGTATCGACACATCGTAGCTTTTTTTGGAAATTGCTTGGATAGGAGATACAGGACGACAGTCTCCTTTTGCTAAATAAATTAATGAAGAACATTTCATGGAGGGAAATGGCGTATTTTCAAGTGCTGGATCTGCTGAAGTGTTGATCGAAATTAGCTGCGGTGCCAATTTCACTGGGGTAGATGCCGGCGTAGGTCTTTTCAGGAACTTAAATGGATCTGTTGCGTCAAAATCTGCTGACACAGCTGCGTGAGTAGTGTGGCTTTGCACAGCCAAAACATCAGAAGGTGGATGAGTGGTGGAATCATCAGATTCAGCAACTTCAATGGGATGAATAATTGAACTTGTTTCAACGATATTCGAAAGCAATTCTTTGGTTGCAATTGAAACCGAATTTGAGTTTGACTCTTGCAATGACAACACTGCAGTTTCACCAATTGCTTTGGTGCGTACGCCAAGAGTTGCAAGCGACGACAAACATTGCGTCGCTTCGTATGCTGATGCAAATGCCACTTGAAAGCGGCTTTTCTTTGATGATCTTTGGCTTGTGTTTAAGTTTGTGTTTGACTGGGACTCTGAAGCCACAGTTGGCACATTAGCATACTTGAACCCAATGAGTGCGTCTTTAGCAAGAGCCGACAGTCGAGCAAATGGAACAAGTTCCTGAGCAATTAGTGAGTAACGTTTATCATTTTCGCACTTTAATTCAGCGGTAACTCACGAGAACAACTCCAGTTGCAGATACATCAAAAGAGTCAGACTCAACAAATGCACGCAACTCCACAGCAGAGCGTTTATTGTCAATACGTAATACTAGTTTTGCTGCCGCAACTCGAGTCCAGCTGCCATCGTTAGAATGCAATCGAGTGTAAGAAAACACCATAAACTGGTCAATGACGCAGTTTGTATTACCACTCATGAAATTTATTTCAACACTTTTTCACACTCAAAACCAAACAAACAAAATAATTTGAAAAAATTATTAGAAACTGCCTTTTTGTTTAGTTTTTAATACCACTACTTCCGTACTTGTTGTTATACGTGCCAAGGGCCCAAATTGTGAAAATGAATTTGTAATTTGGATAGCCTGAATTTAATTGTTAATAAGCAAAAAATACATTATGCATATTTGAACTTACTAATCATACAGTTGTGATTGAATACCCTTGAACAAATATTTAAGTTTTAATTAAACAGAAAAGAGAGAAAAGAGAAAGGAAAAAAGTACCCTTCGATGGCTTCTTGAAGCCATTCACCATTTGGTTGTTGCCTTGACATGATCAGCTGAGTCAAATAAAAAAAAGTACGTTACTACAACAGAAGAAGAAAGAAGGCGAGTAAACCTTGATTCCTTTGGCTAAATTCCCCTGAACTGGGTATTCGGCAGCCATCAAACCCAACAACGCCCAGCTCGTATGAACAACTTGAGATTTTTCGTGTTGAACATACTCATAAGTTTCGCTTGACTTGGTTATTGATATATTTGTAAGAAACAAACAAAGCATTGAATGTATGAAAATTGAAATCATATTCACCTTAAACGATTCACCCCAACCACCATCTTCTTTTTGTTTAGAAATCAAAAACTCACAAGCTCGGCGAACTGGCTCACTACAGAAAAGAAATATTTTGAATAAACTTTTTGTTTGAAAATTTATGAAAATACCTGTTATGATACTTCAAACCAACAGAGGATAAACTATTCAAAGCAAACAAGCCCGCATACGTAAAACAAATTCCCCAGCTACCATACCAACTGCCATCTTTCCTCTGAACCTTCAGAATATATTTAACAGCGCGTGCAATAGTCGAGTCAATTTCGGCACGTCTGTGAGTCGGATAATGTTCGCGAAATTCAGCAAGACCAAGAACAACACTTGTGGTGCATTCAGGGTAAGTGTATTCCACCATAATCTTTCCAAACACTTCAGCAGGGTTCAACCATTCGAACCATTCAGGTCCGCGCACAAGCTCATATGAAGCGAACCCACCATCCCCATTTTGCATACTCAACAGAACATTTACGGCGTCAAACAGCCGGTCGTCATTGATTTTCGTAAGGTTGTAATTTGCCGGGAATTCAACCTTGTTTTGAAGTAACAGCGTTGCCTTGAGACCTTCGGCTGTGCAGTCACTGACAGTGTAGCTTTGATCGCGAGTGCTGAAGGGCCAGGCGCCTTTACTAATGTGACGATGGCACGTCTGTGGATCGATCAGAGTGTTGCGGCGAATTTGAGTAATGTCAAGAAAGCCGTACGCCTTTAGAAGAGATTTTTTGAATTCAGGAGCTTGGGCAAGTCCAGTTTCAACGATTGCTTGTACGCAAAACGCTAAGTCCCAAAGTTGCGAACCATTGGTGCCATTCATCAAAAGGCCTTCAGAGGTTTTCCAGAGAAAATCATCAATACGGCGTTGATGGTTTTTGAAAGATTTTGATTCGGGACCATCCGAGACCCAAATAGCCAGCATATTCATGGCTTTGTTGACCTTGCCAATCGTTTGGGTAAGATTTCATCTTTGATGAACAAAAGGACAACTCAACTGGGCCAAGATCCAAATAGTCTGTATTGATGTCTTCATATTTGATTTGGTCAAGCGTTGTTTTTAAAGCCCGATCTCGAATGAACTTGATTGGTGATTTCTCATATAAAAAAAGTATCTCTACAAAAACTGAAATTAATGCACATTCACAAAAAATGAAAGCCACCAAACCATTGCAAATATCCATCAGTTTTGTGTGTGGCAAAAATAAATCTACTTTTGCAACATTATTCCGCATTAAACTCCACTTGATTGTTTCATATGGTTGTAGGTAAAGTTCTTTGCGTAATGACAAAAGCAGGGGATCTAGATTTGCCTTAAACCGGCTACCATACAAGTAACTCATTGGAATAGAAACTTGGCGGGAGTGGCACCACATGCGACCAGGATGAATGGGAACCCAATACGGCAGCAGCCTTTGTAAACAATCAGAAAACAAAAAGTCATATAATAATAGTAATTGAAATTACCAAAGCTCAGGAGGAATTGGATTATTTCCTTCCCATTCATACACGTTAAGTACTGATAACCAGAATTTTCCCCACGATGGAATTCCAACTGCGCCACCAAATTTATGTAAACAAGCACGTGCTTTAACACAAACAGGATCATCTTGATGCACCCCTAACAAACGAAGAGCGACGTAATTCAACGCAGTTCCAAAAACAGTTGAAACGCCTTCAATGTGTCTGAATTTAAAACAAATTAAAATTAAGGAAAGTTGAACAAATAACGAACATACATTCCCCAGCCCCCATCGACTTTGTGAGCGCGAGCGCGAAGATAGTTTGCAATCTCAATGACTTGACCGGGCTTCCATGGAGTTTTGGTAATGTACATTGTAATAACAAGACCAGGAATCAGAAACATTGGGCCACCATACTCGCCTGCGAAAATAAATAATAAAGTTTAGAAGAAAAAAAAGAAGCGTTAAGTACCAGCCCAGTGGCCGTCTTCGGTTTGCAAGCGTTCAAAGAAGCGATATCCGTTTGTGGCAGCATCGAGAGGCGTTTCGGGCTGGGCAAAGATTTGTTGATTCTTAGAAATAAGAATAATTTTGGTTAGTGCGATAGTGCAGAGCTGAACGAATAACGAACGGCAATAACACCTCGAGGGGCAAGCCCTGCCAGTACCGGTCGTAGTCGGTCTGCTTCCAAGCGGACAGTTGGTGAATATTGTCGCCAAGATAGTGCCAGGTTTGACGGCCTTCGCACACGGCCAGCCGCCATTTCGTTGCGTCGGTTGAAGCGGAAGCCAGAGGCGGATTAATTGTGGGCATTTGTGGTCTGATTTTTGAACATCAAAAAATGGAGATTGGAAAAAACTGTGATGTCGTCGAATGCAACAATCTTGGTAAGCTTTGTTCAGCGCATTTATCACGGTAAAATTTCCTTTGTGTCTAAAGAGTTTGCCCAGATTTCCTCCCATTCAAGTGCCCGCAATGCTCCCGAATTTTTTGGTGCTTCACCTTTCGTTCTGCTTCTTTCGTTTCTCATGTATTCTTTTTCAAACAGTCAAGATCATCGATTGAATCATAATTGTGTAAATAGCGTCGATCGAATGGTGAGTTCTCTCTCCTTTTTTCAATTATATTTATCACTCCTATTATATTTTTTGTCAACAAACAGCTCAGCATTGAAGACATCCGCGCATCGACAATCCAATCTGAAAAAATTCCTTGTAGTCTTTCTGGGTGTCTTGTTGTGGAAAAAATTGTATCCCTTTGCACTGGATGCGGAAAAAAGTATTGTCTTGAACATCGACACGATGTTAATCATAAATGTGTTGCTATTCGAATCCAAGAGGCGGCAGCGCAAGAAAAAAGAGATGCAATACAAAGCTTTGTACGAGAAAAACTGGGCTTTGCCAGTGATGTTGTGGTAGTATCGACCAAAACTGGCGTGAAGAAAACAACAAATTACACAGTTGAGTTTATGAAGATGAAGTCGAGGGCGAAGGTTTGGGCAAAGCATTGTATTTCAGCACGATTTAAAAACACGCTTATAGGGTGAATTATCTATTCCAGCTGAACTCAGAGTATATCAACGTGTTCACTTCCCCAAAGAAAGCAAACGGGACTCTATTCCTCTATTTTTCAATAAAGAATGGGTAGTGGGAAAAGTCATTGACAAAATAGCAGATTTTGCCACTGTTTCCAATGTAAACAATACTGGAGACGAGACTTTGGTAAGTTTTCTGTTCTTTTTTTTTTTTTTTTTAAAATTTAATGAGGAAACCAAGAAAACAAAAACAAAAACCAGCCCACCAGACAAGCGCGAAAGGCGGTTTGCGGGGTGGGGGTT
>JADGJH010000115.1:0-25613 GCA_027596945.1 Physocladia obscura
CTGGAGAATAAACTTATCATTTCTTTATGTGTATTGGAATAAAATGATGTTAGGGTATATTTTGGGTTTTATCTCATTCACTCCACCACAGAGTAATGCAGATTTCAACACCAAGTAGCCCAAATCTGAACCCAATAGAGAATTTATGGCATATTCTTAAGGTTTGGAGACAAAAGAAATTTGGGATGCATCTGACTAGAGAGGCTTTAATTGACCAGATATTTGCAGTATGGTAAGAATTTGATGATTTTCTTTGTGATTCTCTTTTATTCTCTATTCATAACAAATTAGAAGAGTGTGTGAGGAAAAAGGGTTGTTTGACAAGATATTAAATAAAATTTTGTGAGTGTTTGATTTTTGTGAGACAAACTGTACTCAGTCCCAAATGTCCATTGATTCTGATAGCCCACTCAATTCAAGATCCACTGTTACTACCCCCACCTCAATTGGAAAAACAATTCAATTTCATAGTTTCAAAAATGACCATGCCATCACTGGCATGCTGTCTTTTTCTAAAAATGATATTATTAATGAAATAATGCAAAACGCCAATTTGCCATCTGTGGGAAATGGTCGATACTTAACAGCTTGGGATAAAGCAAATATAAATCATCTGTATTTACTTGATGCAGTTCTTTCTGATACATTACATCAAGCTCATACAGATATTGTAATCAGAGGTCACAAAATTTTGGACAATTTTGACAATTATTAAGGATTCAATTTTTATCTTTTTATTATTATTTTTTTTGAACATTTATATCAATGAAATAAAAATACTGTTTTTTATTTTTCAAACAAATGCAGCTAGCACAATTAAATGTAATTTGCATGAGAAAAACAAGCTTGAGCCGATTTTTCACCAATTGACATGCAAGCTTCATAAATTGCATTAGGCTGATCTTCATGTTGTAAGTGCTCTTTATAGTTTTTCACATAGAAAAAACTCTGTTCAATCTGTTGTGAGATTTTTTAAAAATTAGGTAATTTAATCACTGTTGTTTCCATTTGCAACTTACCGGTTCAAATCAGGGGAATAAGGTGAGAGAAAAACTAAATGAATTCCAGCTTCATCACATGCTGCTTGAATTCTTGGGTCTTTGTGAATTTTTGCATTATCGATAACCAGCAAATTTTCATTTGCCAGAAACAGATTCATTTATGGCAACTAAAATAAAAAAATAATCAATAGATCTACAAAAACTAATAAAAATATCAATTTTTTTTGTAGAAACTCCAGAAAATCATCAGCTTTAAGTGCTCCCAGCTTGATGGAGAATGACAAATAGCCCCTTAAGCACAGTGCACTCACAAGTGAATTGCCTTTCCCATGTACAAACAGACCAATATGTTCTGCTTGAAGTCCAGCCCACGCAACGTTCCAATGTCTTTTTGTTAACGGCAGCTTTGTCAGCAAATACCAATTGCTCCAGTTGTACTTCCCAATTCAGTGCCGAAAATTTTGCTGCTCAACCTCATTGTGCTCTACTTCTCTAACAGATAGCTTTATAAAACATGTAGTATTTCAGTCAAATAAAGGGGGCAGGAAGTTTGATAATTACCTGTTTATGTGAATATCCAAGTCCCATTCACATTGAAAATAGCTGTAAAACCAAAAGCAACTCCCACAAAACTACTATTCTAGTATCTGCATTTTTTTATTTTTAATACCTTCAAATGAATAATTTTTGAGTTCAGCCATAACTGCATGAACACAAAACCTTTTTTGCTGTTTTTGATATAGTTTTGCTAGTGTATTTGTTTTACCAAACCATTTCAATCAGATTAAAAAACAGACCATAAGTAATTTTATTAGTGAAAAATTGGTATTTTGGAAAAATCATTCTTTGAAAATTTTATTTTTCAACAGCATCCATCATTTTATCAATGACAGCAACACACTCAGAAGGGTGACAACATGTTTTTTAACACACTTGATAAAGTTCATTAAATCAAATGTAAACAGATTTTGGGTTCTTTTGTTAAATACCATTACAGTCATTTATTGGATATAAACATAGGTACTCACAACTGACAACAGTTTTATCAAAAAATAAGCTAATCTTCACTATTTCTAAATTCTTCTGTTGGGATATTATGAAAAACATTGATTCATGAGAAAAAGTAATTTCATGTAGCAACAGAATATCAATTCCTACACTAATATTCCCAGTTGTAAAAGAGTTATTTTGCATGATGGAGATTTGAATCTATTATGATAAACAGCATAGTTAATATATTAAAGCAAATTGCTAAATTGGGCAGTTGATAAAAGCAAACAATTGTTATGAAAAGATTAAACTAATGCTGTTTCAACTGATCTGTTGTTCTTACTGTGATATGATGTTCCACTGACCTACTTGTTTGAAATTGTTCAAAATAGAATTGGACAAAATTTCAGATATTTTATCCCCCTGACATTTAACGTTATTGTTTTATACACATTTGAAAACATACTCATCAAACTTAATCAACTCTGTTCCCTTTACCCAATATTTAAATCAAATAAAAAGTGCAATGTGCTGGCATTCATTGAAGAATAAAGTGGTTCAACTTGCTTATTCAACAATGCCCAGTAGCATTCATTGTCTTTAATAAGCTGACAGAAATATTTTTGTCTGTGGTAATGTTTTTGATAAGCAACTCTTCTTTGGCTGCACATATAGATGGCAGAGCCACATTCTTTGCTGTATTTGGTATGTTTGGTCGCATTTGACTTCAGTTTTTCCTGCGAGAAGATTTTTGGAAAAAAAACCAAAAAAGAAAAAAATCTGCCGTTTTCGGTTTCCTCATAATTTTCACTGATTCATATTGGTTTCAATAGGATTTAGTAATATTGTTGTGGCAAATTCCTCTCTGTTTGCAAAATGAACAGAAAAACCTGTATATTCGGCAATGAGTCGAAAAAAAAAAAAATAACAGGAATCACAAAGTAATTCCAACACCAACATACCGCCCAACAAGCGCGCGATGCGACTCCATTAACTGGCGCTCCAGTATGGCAATGCGCCGCTTGACGTCATTCTCGCACTGGGCAAAGCCCATAGCATCATTCTCCAGGACTGCAGTGCGTACAGTCAGACAAGATTTTTCCTTTTTGCGAGTGTCGACTTCGAGTATAAGCGAGTCAATTTTGTCGGCCCGGCGGACACGTGATTTACGTGCGGCTTCCGTGTTTCGGAGCGCTTGGAGGTTGCGGCATCGTGGCCGCACGCGCCGGGGAGGAGGCGGCGTTTGATTGGGCTTGGGTTCGAGTTCGGCGACGGACGCACGACGCACGGTGCGTCCGACAGCATTGGGCTTGGCGGCACGTCCGAAGCTGAGCAGCGTCAAGCCCAGGTCGAAGGCCGGGCCCAGGCCGCGGTTGTGCGGCGCCCACATTCCCTGGCGCCAGCCCAGCCAATCAGAACGGTCGAGCGGCACGACAATCGCATTCTGGTCCATCCAGCCCCTTTCGGCTGAATTCGTGGCCCAGCAGGATTTGATTCGTTTGGTTCGTTTGATTCATCGCCTTTACATAGCACATGAGTAAGTGTGACTGACTTTGAGTGGGAATGACTCGGTGTATTTATATTTTCTCACATGAGAATTTCTTTCGCGTTGTGATCGTGACTCATTTCTATCCATAAAGTTAAATGAAAGAATTAATAAAAAAATTTTATGTTAAGAAAACCGTTGATAACAAATACATGGAAAACAGACCAGAATGCCACGAATACTTATGAAATACGTGTTAAATTTGATTGGCCATTTTTATGTTGGCGATAGAAGCGAGAAAGTTGGACATACAAAAATCGGGTAAAGAATGTGACCGACCATTGATCAATATGAATCGACAAATTTATCAACATCATGAAATTTACTCAAAATACAGCAACAAATAAGATATTCTGTATACTTATGATTGTTGCTCATGGATTAAAATCCGAGGTTTGAATTCACGATGATATTTTAATACTATTTGAGATTCTGTCAATGCCAAACTTCCTCAAATAACAAAAACTGGCCAATATGTTATTTTTAATGAATTCCAGTTAATTGAATTTATAAAATTAGCAAGGTTTTGATTTATTAAAACCAGTTCAACAAGGCAAGGAGACTTGTCAAGATTAAAAGTTTGTTTATCTTTTTCTCTTTAACGACCCACGTCTAGTGCGGTTGTTCCCCCTACCATCCGCCCACTACGCAAGCTTCGTGCCTGTTTTCTTTTGATTTTATTTTCGTGTTTCTCAATAAAATTGGCATTTGGGGTGTCTTGGCAACATCCCCGTCTGCCCGCGTTTTGCCCAACCTTATTCCTTGAACAATTCAACCCAGCCTGTTGATTCATCAACAGTAGGGTCAAAAAGTTTTGGTTTCATCGAGAACTTGAAATCTCAGGATCTCACCTGAACACAGCATTGAACATATCTTAACAGGGATGAGCTGGAAGTTTGGCCACCACCATCGCTATCAATATTAGTGAGTTCAACTGTGTCAGATCTTCCCAAGCATGAAATTTCAAAATGAACAACTGTTATAGAAGTCATATTTAGAGTGTGTACTGTAATTTTGTGCAGAAGAACTGCAAGAAGGTCAATAAAATTCGCTTTGTTTATCTAAATTGATATGAAAAGTGATCAAAGTGAAATATCCAAAAGGTCAAAATGCATACAAATTTAGAAACATATTTAAATTTATAAGCCTATTTGCATTTGAGATGATCTGCCCACTAACTACTAAAATTGACAAACTTTCCAGTATCAATTGTATGTTATATCAACTTTTCGATACTGGAAGAATTGCCACCTTTCCCCAACATGCAAACTCCAAATAAAGATTGGAGAACTGGGTCAATTTCCCAACTCCAAAATCAAAAACCATCCACCTCTTTTCTACTAAAATTCACAGATGAATTTACATCTGTGTAACAGTGACTTGCAGAAAATTAACACACGATGTTTTTTTCATAAGAATGGAAGCCGAATTTGCTTCCGTTTACTTTTTTTTCCTATGTTCGTGTTTTGAAATAAAAAATAAAACCATAAGATTATTATTATTCCAGCATTATAAAAAGTGAGGTTATTTTGAAATGCTCAGATGATAATTTTGAATACAAGGGGAAAATAAAACATAAAATAAAACAAAAAACATTCCTCACTATTATTATTAGTTTCAATACTTTCCACTGATTGATGCAACTCTACTGATTGACGCAACTATGCTGTCCAGTCTGAAAATCGGCATTTTGTTATTAGTCAACGAAGCCAAGTCTTCCCAGTGTGCTTTGTGTTGAGAAGCGCTGACGGGAGTGTTGGAGACGCAGGAGCAGGTCCCTGAGGAGTCAGTCGGTTGAGGACAGACAATGGAAGAGATTTCAAAGAGGAAAAGAGCATATTTTATTTTTGGAACAGAGTTAAAAAGTGATCCACAGTCACATTCCAACACTTTGTTCTTCGAAACCAATTTGCAAGCAAACCAATTTTAAATGATTGGTTCCAGTGTAAAACTCGCCTGTGATATTCAAATTTGAGGGCTGAAATTGATTTTCAAACAAAATGCAAACGCATCATGATTCGCAAGCCGTTCCACCGCCATATATCGAATCATCAGATATTGAAGCCGCGCCACTTCTTGGCGCCAACGAAAAACCGTTGCTTAGCGAGGTTTTTGTTGCACCTCACACACTTTTTTATTATTATTTAACTTTCACACTTTTTCAGTGTGATCTTGAAGTGAGGCTCAACTTTGTCCGCAAAGTATATTCGATTCTGGCGGCCCAGTTTGCGCTTACGACTGTTGTTTCGGCGATTTTTATGTATAATGTTGATATTAAGCATGCGGTTCAGTCAAAGTTGAGTGTCTCTTTTTGATTTTTTTTTTTTCCTGAAACACACGTTTTTGTATTTTTTATTTTGTAGTGTTTGGTTATCACTCATCAGCTCCTTCGGCGGTCTAATCCTACTTCTGGTGCTGCTTTATTACAGAAAGCAGGAGCCTTTGAACAAGTTTTGTTGCTGATTTCAAATGATTGAACACTGAAAAAATAATTCTGCCAAATACTTAGATACTTGCTCACAGCATTCACGTTGGCGGAATCATACTCCATTGGTGTAATCTGTACCCTCTATGACTCCGAAACCGTTCTTCAAGCCGTCATCCTCACTTTCATTGTCTTTATATCACTCACTCTGTTCACACTCCAATCAAAAATAAAGTTTGACGGACTCGCGCCGTTCCTTTTCACGTCGTTGACAATCCTCGTATTCGCGTCATTCTTGCAAATATTCTTCCCGTTCAACAAATTCGTTGATCTTGCGATTGCAATCGTCACGGCTGTTGTGTTTTCAGGGTACATTGTTTTCGACACGTATATGATTTTCACCAGAATGACGGCGGACGAATACGTGTTGGCGGCGGTGGAGCTTTATTTGGATGTGATTAATTTGTTTTTGGCGATTTTGAGGATTTTGGGAAATTCGTCACGCGATGATTGAGCTCAAGGAATAAAAAATTAACTCAATTTTATAGTTCAACGTGCAACAAAAGTTCAGTAAAAAGCACATCAACAAGGAACTCGTCAAAAGCGTTAGAGATCTTATTGATCTCCGAGTTAATACGCTGCCGTAAAGGCTGCAAAAATGTTTGAGTTAGAAATGTGGGACTCACAAATACTGCTGTCCAAATTAATGAAACTTGCATTAAATTTGGTACAAACTAGGTTGTCGCATTCTTAGCACTATCTCATCGTGATGCTTTGCTGACGACTGCTTTCGAGGTTAGTATAAAAGAAAATTTGATATGCTACAAGCCATTGCAGCCTGCAACTGGAACAAAGCAATAACTGGTTGGTGTAGCTCTGTCCTGTTCTATCATAATATTCATCATTGAGTTATTCTTCCACACATCTGAGGTAGTTTACTACGATGAATTAGGCGTGTCTTATTTTATTAAGTATTTTGAATAAATTGTTGTATCATTTTATCAAGGTCAAACAAAACTTCAACAGCACACTGCTCTCAAGTAATTGATCTGTTTAAGACAACTGCCTTCTCTCCTTGTTAAATTCATGAATACGGGACTGTATTCAAAGAAAACAATGGAGACCAAATAGAGAAAATCAATGGTACAAAAATGCAGGAATAGTCATATTTTCTTTATGCTTTAATAATGTTTTATGGGAGTTTTAGTATCCCTCAACAACATCGCGTTCAATCTGCACAACAAGTTCATTCACACCAGCTTCCCGAAACACCGCAACAACCGCAATCCTCACCAAATCCGGATTTACATCTGCGCCAGAAACTTGAATTTTAATAGACCCAACATTCTTGCCTGCCGCAAGTTCCCAGAAATGCGGGGCGGTGTATCCAACTACACCCTGAACGCACATGACACGGGAATAGCATCCAGGCAGTAACACTTCAAGCGCAGGCGGAGTTCGTTGAAGAAGAGTATGGGTGCTTGATTTGAGGAGCGGGTAGACTGATGCGAGGGTAAGGAGGGCGATTATCAGGGAGACAAAGGGATCAGACCATGTCCAGTTTAGATATTTTATTAGAAGGGTGGAGATTATTACGCCGACGGAGCCCAGGGTATCAGAAAGGACGTGCAGGAACATTCCTTTATTTTTATTTATTTATTTCTTTGTTAATGGGGTTCATAATGTTGGAATAATATTGAGTCGATGTTCACGCTTCCCTGATTCGTTACTTTTTTTGTTTTGTTTTTACTCGCTTCGCGTTATTTTACAGTCGCTTAACTTAATGCACGCATTAGCACATACTTTTTTAGATATTACTTGTCTTTCTAGCTTCGTTAGATTTACGTATATTAGTTTTGCTTAGTTTTTCTCGCAACTCGCTTCGAAAACTATTATTTCGCTTAGCTCAATATTTAGCACCCGTCGCTTTCGATTCATTGCTTTAATACCATGCATCAAAGGATTATTATGCGCGTGCGAGTCGTGACCAGAAGAATTCGAAAAGGAATGCGAATCGCCGTGAGTTTGATGCGACGCGTCACTACCACCATGAAAATGAGAATGCGAATGATCGTCATGGTCATTGTGATAATCGACAGGCGGCGGTACGTAACCGTGAGAGTGACCGTGAGAGTGACCGTGAGAGTGACCATGAGTAGAATGGTCGTGGCCCATTCCACCGTGGTCGAAAGCGAAAATACCAACAATGTTGACTAGAAGGCCGAGGATTGAGACGATCAGAAGTGAATCGGTGTTAATATCGGGGGGGCTAAGCATCTTTTTGGAACATTAAAAAACGTGTTAACTTGATCAAAATTAAGTAGTTAAATACCCTCTCTAATGCCTCCCAGCAGATTGCAATAGAAGCAAAGACCAAGGCTAAGGCGTTCGCAAAGCCGGCGACTGTTTCAACGCGTGCAAAACCAAAAGAAAAGGCATCATCCTTGGGCCACTTTGCAACCTGCGAAGCCCACAGCGAGAGAATCAGGGCCGAACAGTCAAAAAGCATGTGAACCGCGTCCGACAAAAGGCCTAGCGAGTTTGCCCAAAAGCCATACAGAAACTCGACAACCGTAAAGCTCAAGTTTAGGACCAGAAAGAAAAACACTTTGCGCGTTGTCGAGTCACTGGCCACTGCTCGTATGTATCGTGCTATCAGTGCTGTCAGCCGCATAACTCCGCGCCCCTTTCGTTCGCCTTTGTTCGTTCCAGAATACGTCGTGTATCGCACGTACAGTGGCAGTTCCCCTCCATTCACAGCAAGCAATGTTGTCATTTCAATGAACAACAAATGATCAATGAATACAACTGTATTTGACTAATCTGATAGATCAGAATATTGAATTATATGGCAGTTAAAGAATGAAATAAATTGCTGATGCAGAGCTAAGGGTCGCTTATAGTAATTGTTATTGCAATATTGAGTTGAAACACGTTTTTAAACAAACTGCCAAGATGTCACCAAATTGATCTAAACAAAATATTTTGGAAAGGGATGGCATAATAACATACAAGGAAAACACCAACAGGAGTCACTCGCGTTGAAAATTTTGGAAATTGTGGATGAGATGGGTATTGACCTGGTGTCAAAGCATGTCAAATTATTCAAAACTAGAAAAGCAAAGGTATATCGAATGAAGTAGGTATTTTTCTGTTATGAGCCAATCGTCTACCTGAAAATAATGTTCACCAACAGTATATTCATATACAGTGCCGAGCATTTCAAATTCCAATGTTTTACGATATTGCTATAAGAATACGTTTATAATGCAACTGCAAGGAAAATTATGTGAAAGCGTTTTGCAGAGTGCTAGATGACTTGGAAGCCATGCTAAAAAATTGAATTTCACCTTTTTTCCACCCCAACAAACAAACCAACAAACAACAAGATGGCGCTCAAAATCCCAAAGATTGGCCTCAACACGATGCTGAAAGACGGTTACAAGGTTTATTCATCCATCCATCCATTCTGGGCTTTATTTGCTTCTTTGCGTCACCGGCTAACGCTCTTCCCCTTTCTTCAAGCATATGCAAGGCCTTGATGAAGCAGTTTACAGAAACATTGCCGCAACCAGAGAGCTTTCGCAAATCACTCGCACTTCACTTGGTCCAAACGGTTGGTTTCTGCCGTTTAATTCCCCGCTCTCAGCTGTAAATAAAAATATTGACACACAACGCAGGCCGCAATAAAATGGTTATTAATCATTTGGAGAAGCTGTTTGTCACGAATGATGCCGCAACGATTATTAAAGAGCTTGAAGTTATTCACCCTGCCGCAAAGTTGTTGGTGATGGCGTCCCAGCAACAAGAAGCTGAGGTGAACTACCAACAAAAATCATATGTGGTTGCAAAATTAAAAAAAAGCAAGCGACGCGTGCTGAAAAAAAACTGAGCCAGGCAGAGCTCTTTTAATATGCAAAACTGAAGCGAATGTAGCGAGAATCAAATAAATTGGCAACCAGATCATGTGCTCACCTTGCAAAAATTATTAGATGGGTGATGCGACAAACTTCGTCGTTGTTTTCGCGGGGGAGCTGTTGCAACAAGCAGAATATTTGCTCAAGATGGGCTTGGTTCCATCTGAAATTATTGATGGATACGACGTTGCCGCGAAAAAAGCATTCGAGATTATTCAGAGTAAGAAAATACTAAGGCGTATATGTTTCGCTCAACATACATCTTAATTAATGATAAAATTTAGCTCTCCAAGTCCACACTCTCGAAAACCCCCACTCAAAAAGCGACCTAATCTCTCTCGTAAAACCGGTAATCGCATCAAAACAATATGGCTACGAAGATCTCCTTTCAAACCTCGTTGCAACTGCTGCCCTCGAAATAATGCCTAAAATTCCATCCCAATTCAATGTGGACTCGATCCGTGTTGTGAAAATCCTTGGTGGTAGTATCCACGACACAGCCGTTGTGCGCGGCATGGTGTTTGGGCGTGAGGCGGAAGGCGTTGTAACAAAAGCGAATGCCGCCAAGATTGCGATTTTCACGTGTCCGATTGATGTGTCTCTGACGGAAACGAAGGGTACTGTTTTGATTCATAATGCGAAGGAGATGCTGGATTTTAGTAAAGGGGAAGAAGCAAAATTGGAAGAGGTATTATCCAACCTTTAAAAGAACAAAACAAAAAAAGCGTGAGCAAAGCGAGTCCTTTGTTATACGTGAAGGGAGCAAGTCACGAAGAATTCAGAAAGAAAAAGAGTAGAAACAAAAAGGAAATTTTTCATGAATGAGAGGAAAAGAGCGAAGTTAGCGAGTAACGATAATGGAGCTATGAACTAGCGAAGAGTGAAAAAAAATAAAGCATAGCAACTGTGATTGGAGTGAAGCGAAACGTTATTGTTTTTCATTTATTTATTTTATTATGCAGGCAATCAAGCAAATTGCAGACGTAGGCGTCTCTGTCGTTGTGACGGGATCTGGCATCGGAGAACTGGCTTTGCACTTTATGAACCGATACAACATTATGGTCGTAAAAGTCCTCTCAAAATTCGACATCCGTCGCCTCTGCAAAGTTATCGGCGCCACAGCCCTCACCCGCCTCGGTGCTCCAACTCCTGAAGAAGTTGGCTTTTGTGACATTGTCGAAAGTGTCGAAATCGGGTCCGACCGCTGCACCGTGTTCCGGCAAGAAAACGAAACGACGAAAACCGCTACGATCGTACTGCGTGGGGGCACAACCAACACTATTGATGACTTGGAGCGCGCTGTGGACGATGGCGTGAATGTTGTGAAGGCAGCGGTGAAGGATGGACGGCTGGTTGCGGGTGCTGGTGCTTGTGAGATTGAGATTGCGAGACGGTTGACGGAGATAGGAGAACGGACTGCTGGGTTGAATCAATATTCGATTAAGAAGTTTGCTGAGGCTTTTGAAGTTATTCCGAGAACTTTGGCCGAAAATGCAGGATTGGATGTAAGAACAAAAAAATTTATTTTCCTCCTTTCACACTATTATCATATTTTTTATTAATTGTTTTTCCTTTTTATTAGTCAACTGAAGTTTTGTCACGTCTATACGCATCCCACCAAGCGAAAAATGCATCAATGGGTGTCGACATTGAAGGTGAAAACAACGACATTCTCGACTCAGCCAAAGCCGGAATCTACGACCTGCTCGCGTCCAAACTGATGGCCATCAAGCTTGCAACCCATGCTGCTAGTACGATTCTGAGCGTCGACCAAATTATTATGAGTAAGCCAGCTGGTGGGCCGAAAGCGCCACAGCAGACTCGGGGGGAGGAGTTGGATGATTGATTTCAGGTTGAATAAATTATTTTTTATCTGAGATTGATTTTATAAGAGCAGATTCTTGAGTGAGTTATAAGTTGACTTTTTTTTGTTCGTTTCATCTCTCACTCATGGGGAATCAGGCCATTTTTCATCATTTCTGTTAGATTGAAAATGGCAGTATTGGTGACAGGATTTGCCGTGTTCGGATTCTTGACGTTGGCCGTCTATCTCGTCCCGCTTATCTACCAAACGATATTCTTTCGGGTGCAAAATCTGAAAAAGAAATACAGAGCTGATTGGGCACTAGTGACAGGTCCAATACATAATTCTTATTTTCAACACTTCACTTTCTGAGAGCAGTATTCCTCTACCGAAAACCAATAAACAGGCGGAAGCTCGGGCATTGGCCTTGCATTAACAAAGACACTTGCTACTCAGGGTGTAAATGTTGTTGTGGTATGTTTCTCCGTAAATATCGGTTCGCGTTAACCAACAATATATTTCATTCCAGGCTGCGCTCGATGACAAGTTTATGGAATCTGCCAAAGGGTCGCTACCGAAAGAGTTTCCGGCCGTCAGGTTTCGATTCGCGGCTGTCAATCTTGGCGCGTCAGACCCGGCTGTTTATATGAAACCTCTGATTGAATCAACTCGAGACATTCCTGTGTCTCTGATCTTCAACAATGCAGGTGCTCACAATCTGATTTTATTTACTATTTTAATAAGTTGACCCAAAAAAATGTTGAAAAAAAGGATATATTCTTGTTGGTATTTTCAATCTCACGCCAATCGAAGCACTCACTGCAAATCTCAACTGCAACAACACGGCCCCTATTCACATTACCCACCACTTTTCGAACCGTATGATCAACGAAAAATTACGCGGCTGTATCTGCTTCACGTCCTCACCGGGTGGTTTTATGGCATCTCCAATGGCAACCCTCTACAGCACCACCAAGGCCTTCCTCACGAATTTCGCGACTTCAATCGCCCCGGAACTTGTTGTCGAAGGCATTGACGTGTGTGTAGTTCATCCAAGTCCAACAAATACTGGCTTTTACAGCGGAGCTGGATTAATGAGTGCTCTCAAATTTTTTCAACGTACAGCTGTGTCGCCTCAGCAAATTGCGGATGCGCTCTTCAAATGTGTTGGACGTACTGTTGTTGCGGATCATGGATACTACAGCGTTGCTAATCGTCTGCTGTTGAAGATTTTGGATTATACTGTCATGAGTGACTTGATGCTTATTTTTGTAAGAGGACAAGCAGATTTTGTAAACATCAAAAAGGATCAGTTGGCGAAAATCGAAGCAAAAAAGAAAAGCTTGTAAATTCATGGTTTGGGAACTCTGTACAAGCAACTAAAAAAAAAAATTTCTGTGATGTTTGCACCTTTTCATTCTTTGAGATTTACATTGTACAAAAACAGACCTCTAAATTTACCTTGAATCACAGAATGAAGCAGATTTTCGATTTAGTGTGTTTGGCGGCCAAGGTTGTCGCTGTTGCCCTTAAACCGGACTACGCACCAGAAAGGGATGAAGAATTTTCGGAAATTCAAGAAATCGCCCGAGGTGTGCCGTTCACTCCAATTAATTGCCTGCGTAAAATGATAATAATAATAAAACAGGTACAGACTCTCAGCTTGTAGCCGGAACGTCATCTGCTCTTACCGCTCGTTCTTCAAATTACCCATTAACAGATTGCCAAATTAGTATAATGCTTCAGATTACAAATCAATTTGAAAATGGCCCAACTTCAAGCGGCTTGTTGAGTGCGATGAAAACTGTCTTACTGTATTCTCTAATATTTTTTTCAAAATTTTTTGGAATTCAGAATCTACAATTCCTGTGAAGAAACGCCCGACTCTCAAGGCATCTCCGCCGGATTTATTCAATTCACAAGTTGCTCTGGCAGTATCTTATCCGTTTGCAACGATTATATTTCGGCGTATCCATCTGCTGCAAAATTTTTCTGCATACCTTTCTTGCCAGCACTACAAGCAGCGACTGGCGCCTCATACTGTAACGAAAATGGAGATTCTACGACGATCAATATGTCAAAATACGGTCTTGGCAATTTCTGCTCACAGTGGACAAATGCAGCCAACACAGATCCCAACTTTAACGCAATTCAACGCGAGAACGCGCTGAATAATTATCTAGGCACTATAATGCCCCTCGTTAAAGAATACGGTGTCACCGCACCGGCACTCATTGCACAAATGTACGACACGAATGTGCAACTTGGGCTGGCTGGTTTATCGCAAATTGCAAGTGCAGCGAAATATAGAGCAAAAGGAAGTCCTGCAACCGGATTGCCGCAAATGAGGTGGCTCGACGCATTTTTATTTGCGCGTCATACTTACTTACTACAGCTTGGAGGCGCGTATGCAAACACTTTGTATCGTGTTAAGGCATTCCATGATGGTATTTACAGTACTGGAAACCTCAATTTTGCGAATAATCGGGCCGTTTTGGCTCCTGATGGCTCATGGACAACAACTAGTATTCCAATTACTTGCTAAATTCGCAATAAATTATGACATCTTCTTTTCACAAGAGTTTTACCCGGTTTTAATTTTGCAATTGTTTCTATGCAAATAAGAGATTTACCTCATATATTGTGCCATCGATAATCTACTCTGCGGATCATAAAATTGGCCAAACTTTTGAACATGTTTTTGAAAGGAACGAAAACAATGATACATTTAATCCCTGTTTTGCACCTTTTTATTAACACAAATATCCATAATTGCATTAAAATAAGAATGAATTCCAGAAAGAGATGAATATTTCATAATTGAAAATATCATAAAAAGCGCGGATTCTATGAAAGCAATTAATCAATAAATACAAACGAGCAAAGGTGGGTCAGCTTTTGGAAAATGGAATACATATTCAATGACAGAATATCAAATCGAGACCATGCTTCACATCACCGACTAGATTAAAAATAGATTAATAAATAATGGATTGTAATTGTGTTTTACTTCAAGAAGTTTTCAATAGCATTTACAATTCCTATGAAGTGACGGTCGATTCTCACGATATCTTGAAATATATTGCCGTGCAAACAACAAAGCATGCGAAAGGCAGTCCTACTACTTATGTTTCGGACTTGGAATGTTTGAGTGAATTTTTGAATGCACTTACTGTTTAGAAGGCGCACATTTGGATAGCAACGTTTTATCGTCTAAGTATTTGGGCTACTGACAATCTTCAGTTTGCAAATAACCAGTTTACTTTGGCTGCGGACAGAATGGTTATCTCAATCATGTGGCTATAAAATTTTTTAAGGTGCCACAGTTGTAAAGTCGAAAATTTTTGAAATTTTTTCTGATGATGCAATCGATGACGTTCAGGTTGCGTACTCAACTCATCAGATAAGAAAAGCAAAGAAGCCTGACACTGGAAAAAAATGATGAGAATCGTTCTTCTTTTGGGAATCTCCTTTATTACATCAGTGAACGCCGGCGCATGCTTTTCGGGGCCGCTTCCTTTTTTCAACTCCGAAACCAACAATCAAATTACTGCAAACAGCAGTTATCCAATCGGATCAAATATTCGAGTGGAAACTGCTGCGCCATATTCTGAATCGAAAACACAAGTCGAAACTAGCGACAGTCCAAAGAGACCAAATATTATTTTTATTCTGACGGACGATCAAGATGTCCACATGGATTCTCTTGAATACATGCCTTTTGTCAAGAAACATTTAATTGACAAAGGAACGCTCTTCAAAAACCACTTTACTACGACGGCAATTTGCTGTCCGAGTCGGGTGTCTCTCCTGAAAGGCCAGTTTGCGCACAACACAAAATTCGTTGACGTTCATGGAGAGCATGGTTAGTTTTTTTACATTCAAGTGTATTTTTATAATCTCATGATGCTTCTGTTTTTCAGGTGGTTACGACAAGTTTTTGCGAGAAGGATTAAACAACGAGTATCTCCCAAAGTGGCTCCAAAGTGCCGGATACGCAACATATTACGTCGGTAAATTTTTGAACGGATATGCCATTCCGAATTACGATCAAACACCAGGAGGCTGGAATGTTTTCGATACTCTCGTCCACCCTTACGTTTATGATAACTTCCATCCTGTCTTTGCGAGAAATGGTGAAAAAATCAACGACTATGAAGGAACGTTCCAAGTTGACGTAATTCAGGATAAGGGTTGGTCTTATTTTTTTTTCTCTATCAGACGCAGTTCTCAATTACTTATGGACAGCGCTCGAAATTCTTGGTGACGCGTTAGGTCCCGCAAAAGACGAGCAAAAACCTTTTTTTCTCTATCTGGCACCCACGGCACCACACACAGAAATACTGTTTCCGAAGAATGGAGGCGCAGACGGAAAGCCATACGTAAAAGTGCAAATGACTCAAGCTATTCCTGCCAAACGCCACGCAAATCTCTTTCCAGATGCGCAAGTTCCCCGCAGGAAAAACTTCAATACTGCTGATGTTTCTGGGAAACCAGGCTACATTGCGCAGCTTCCATTGTTGGATGAAAAGGTGATTTTCTGCAAAATATACCGCTGATTGCTGATGCAATGAGCAAATAACAACAGATATTAATAATAGTAATAATGATAATAAAAATAATAGGAAATTGAAAATCTTGATCACTGGTACAGACAGCGATTACGAAGTTTGCAGGCAGTAGATGAGTTGGTAGACTCGGTTGTAAAAGCTGTTGAAGAAGCTGGGCAAAGCGACAACACGTATATTTTTTATTCTTCTGACAATGGGTACCATCTTGGTCTGCATCGGTTAAATGCCGGAAAAACCACGCCTTATGAAGATGATGTGAACATTCCGTTAATTGTCAGGTAAAATTTCCATTTTTTTTTTTTCAGTTGAATTATGGTTAGATCTAACTGAAATTTTTTTTTAAGGGGACCTGGTGTTGCACATGGCGCCGTTCGCAAAGATTCGTCTTCTACACATACAGACATTGCACCAACTTTTGTAAAAATTGCTGGTGCCGCGAATGAAGCATACGAATTTGATGGAACTCCAATACCAATTCATTCTGAAGAAGTGGAAGATGCGAACAGAGAATCGTTTGCTGTCGAGTTTTGGAGACCTTATGAATCCGAAACTTTCCAAATTCCAAACATTGAGGAGAACATATATCGATCCGTCAGAGTCGTTGGAAAAGATTATTCGTATTTGTATACGGTATGGTGCACTGGTGAGTTGAACTGCTATTTTTTAATTTTAATTGTTATTAATTCGTTTCAATGGTAAAAAATAGGACATCGTGAATTATACAATCATAAAACTGATCCCGAGCAAATCACAAATATTTACAAAGAAGCTTCTGTCTCTCTGATCAATCGCCTAGACGCCTTGCTTGTGGCATTAAAAGATTGTATTGGAAGCCAATGTTCTCATCCTTGGAACAGTTTGCATTTAGACGGAGATGTTAAAAATTTGGGCGAAGCATTGAACAGCAAATTTGATGAATTCTATCAGAGTACTGGAAGATTGGAAATCAAGGAATGTTTACGTGGGTTCTATCCAGAAAACGAAAGCGTGAGACCTGCATTGAAACAATGATAATGTCGTAATAAATGTCGTTTTTTAAATTTTTTTTCCATTTTCATGACGGCGGCGCTGAACAAAAAATTCATGTTGCATCATCTGAGTTTTGAACTTCATTTCATCAAAAAATTTCCAACTGACAATGCCCAAAGCACCTGACCTTACAGCTGCATACGACACAAGTTCATCGCAATCACCGTCCCAAACCATTGACAACCCGGAACAACCGCCTGCGTACACTATTATGGATGAAACTATTGTTGATGTAAGCTCTGAGGTAACTTGGGCTTGTTTCCATGCAATTTTCGACAATTTACACAGTGTTGGACAATGGCATTTTTACACAGCCAGCTTCAGATAGACATCTGAACCAAAACTCTAATGCATCATCTATTCCGATTCCGGAAGTCACTTTAGGCGCTAGTCAACCGCACAGCCAGCGGAAGCAGAATCGGAAGGACGCAGTTCGAGCAAAATACAATGCCTTCAAGCAAAAAACTCATACAAATTGTTGCTTGATTGATATTCTCTGGGCAGCTATTTTTATCGTTTTTGATGTGCTTTTAGCTATTGTCTTGTGCATTTTTTGATTGATTTTGATATCAATACAAAATAATAAAATTTTAGAAATTTATTATCATTGATTTGTGAATGACTTGTTGCGTCCTGCAGGGGCAACATATGATGGTGTTATTTTATTGTAACGAGAAATCTCAACAAAATTGAATTTTTTTAGCATTAACCTTACAGAGAGGTTTAGCACCGTGACCACTCCACGACACTACCTGACTGAATTCAGCTCAACTTTCCACACAATCGTTTGATATAAAAAGTTGACCAATTTAAGGATCCAGCAGTGATTATGTGAGTGCCTTGTTGAAACAGACTGCTTTTTGTGTTTTAATTGTTTCTGTAGAACCTGCTTGTCGGCGACAATTTCTCAACCCAAATCACCATTATGTTTTAATTTCTTGAACCACAGCAGTATTCAATCGAAAGAAAAGAATCAAAGATATTACATGGAGACAAAAATTAAGTTTGCCTATGAAATTAATTTTTTTAAATCAAACTGAAAAAATTAACTCCAGAGTTGCTTACGTGATGTTTTCGTTCGTGATTATTGTTGCTTGTTTTCTCATTGTGTCCGACCAAAAAAAAAAACCCACGAAACCCTAAAAATGGTTCACAAGACAATTTTGTTAGCGTCCGCTACCCTAGCATTGGCAAGCGTTGCGTCAGCCGATTTGGTATCGGAAATCAATGCGGAAATCCAAGCAATTCCTGCGTGCGCAAAGTCGTGCATTGGCGCCGAGTCGTCAGTGGACAGCTCAAACGTACAACTGTTTTGCTCGTTGGACGTGACGGCTGAGGCGCAGAGTTCGCATGCTCAGTGCATTGCGACATTGACGAGTTGTTCGGCTGCTGATCTACAGGCCGAATCCACCGCGTTTGCCATGATTCTTTCTTTGTGCGAAGGCGGCTCTATTGTTTCCTCCGCCGAATCCTCTACCACTGCTGAATCCTCTACTACTACCACAGGTGCCATTACCTCTGCCACTACTATTAATAAGGCAACTGCTGCTGCTGTTACTACTGTTGCTACAACTGTTGCTTCTGCGAGTTCATCAGGTTCAAAAGTTTCTGGAAGTAGCTCCAGCATCTTGACAAAGTCATTCGCTGCTGGTATTGCTGTATTTGCTTCTTTTGTTGCTTTTGCTTTTCTCTGATGGCAGAAGACACTGAGCTGACGGCAGACACCGAACTTAAAAAGCCTCATAAAAATTATTTAAAAAATAAATTTTTTTTTGTGATTTCACAAATTCATCAGCCCACAATCTTTTTTTAAATACGACTTATTTAAAACGACCACAGAAGAACTAGAGTTAACTTATATTCCTCATATATCTCTCCTTTTTGGCGTGTTTTTGTTCCACTACGGGGCGTTTTGGTGGCATTGTATTTCTTGCCGGAACACGTCAGGTGGTAGATTTTGCGTGAAGTACCGATTTTGCAGTCGTTTTTGCATGGCCAACTGTGGCAGTACTTTTTCTAGTGGTTTTAGGTGTTGTTTTAGTGTGGATTGCCGTAGTTGAAACTTTCGCAGTGGTTTTTGCTGGAACTGTAGTAGTTTTGCTAGTCACCGTAACTTTTGAGATCTGGACACTGACACTAGTGATGTTTTTGAGCGATGTTGTTGTTTCAATTGGAGTTGTTGTGGATTATATCCAAAAAGTTTTCCAACGTAAATTCATCTGCAAAGTTTTTTGTAATATTTTGGGCAAAAGCAACACGTTTCGGATTCACGCAACTTCACTATAGTTATTTTACTCATAGTATGCTGTATACTTTGGATAAGGCCCCGTCGACCATTCATGCAAATAGCAGAGTTAATTGCATGTGTTCGTATAATAACGCGTATAGACGCCACAGACACACAAGGTAAACGTCGCCGGCGATATCGCTGCCAGCATCTGGAGATACTATAGTTTCACAGTCATTGAAAACATAACCGCCAATATCAGCTGAACTGTTTCAACCGTTGGCTGTAATATAACCGTAGCGAGTGGGTGCGAGAATAGTGGACTGAAAGAAAGCTTTGCTATACTGTCCAAAAGTATAGTCAATTGCACCTTCAATGTTGGAGTTGAAAAAATAGTGCTGCTCAATTTGTGTTAACAGCGTGTCTTGAGGCGCGAAAAATTTGCAACCCTAAGTTCTAATGCAGTCTCCGTAGTATGAAACAGCGGCAGCAGTTGACGACAAAGTTGTGCTAAGGTGACAGTGTTTGCAGTGAAAATTATGTTGCCAGTGTCATTATTAGAGCCATAAATAGTCAGTGGTTCAGTTCGTGAAATATACCAGAATAAACAAAAATTATTGCTGATCCGGTGTCAGGAAGTGAATTCACAGCTACTTGGATAAACGAAAATAAAACCGCCATATTGGTCCGAGAAACAGTTATTGCGCCAACTGGTGGAATGTTAATGGAAAGAATATTTGTCGTTAACGGCGCTATAGTTGTGGTTGTTGCAGCGGAGGGCTGCAAAAACATCAGAAATACCATTTAATAATAATAATTTGACGTGGCAAAAAATAACGTACAGATGTCGCAGCAGGTGTTGCACAGTCGTTGTAGTTGTGAAATGAATCAGCAATTGTATCATTGATGTTCTGAGAGAATGACGCACGATTACTGTTCCAATTACCACTTCCATAGTTGTTGTACTCATAAAAAGAAGCATTCACGGGAACAATACCTGCTGTCCAAGTAGACCATCCAGCTGATGTGACAGCATTAGTCAATTCAGAATTGATAAAAACTACGCGCGTGTAATGATACCATGGATGGCCCAAGTAGACGCTTCCGGCCGTTCCACTGGCTGCGACGGCAGAAACAATTACTTTACGTTTGTTGAAGACAGAACCACCAGTATCGGATGTGCTGGCACGACCATTTGTTGTGATTACATCCATATCGAACTGACGCAAGCACTGTAGATTCGAAAAATACTTTCCCATTGTATATGTAATCTGTTGTTACTTCAATGTACGAGTTTGGAATATAGTGATCGCCAGTTTCTATCGAGAATGTATTCTGGTATCCCGTAAATTTACACCAATGAAGCTTCCGTAGTATGAAACGGCAACACCTGATCCTATGTTAAGATTCTGAACGTTAACGTTGATGAAATTGAAGATAGTTACAATGTTTCCAACGTAGGACAGGCTGTCAGTATCATTGTTTGAACCATAAATAGCCAAGGGACCAGTACACGTGATATAAATCATTTCAGAATAAACACTTGGATAAACGAAAATAACGGCAGATCCCATGGCATGCAGCGAGTTAATAGCCGCTTGGATGGATGAAAATGATCCCTCTTTGAGATAATTGTCATTAGAAGAGATGAAATAATAGCCACAGCTGTAGCCACATGAATACAATTTTTTCTTTTTTCCTCTTGCAGTATATGTATGAAGTTTTAACCATCGACGACGACATGATCATCAAAATTAGATTATTTTTTGGGCTTCAACCAGTTTAAATTCTGTGTCGATAATTTGAATTACAGTCATTTGGAAAAAATTCGTTTGATATAATTAGTCACGCGAAAAAAGTTAATTTTTTCCAACAATTTGTCAGCAGACCAATTCACGAACGCACGAGTACCTTCTTTTTTAGATACAAACCTGAATGACTCATTTTCCAAAGCGCCTCAACAAAAGTTTAAAAAAAAACAAAATAAAAAAAACAAAATAAAAAAAAGAAATCAAACAATGAGCAACACCATTTTACAGCAACAAGGACAGCAAGTATCTGCAGTCAAAATCGTTGAAGAAGATGTGGCAAATACAGGCGGTCCCGCGTGGCCATCATGGATTCCCACAATTAACACCAATTCAATCGAAATCTCACCTAATCTGGATGATGACGCGACAGACGCGTTAAACAACATCAGTTTGGCGTCAACCGAGGCGCATTTCCCGCCTTGGAGAGCTGCTTTGGAGACTGCATTGAAAGATAACGAGCGTGATGATGCTGCACATTGTTGAGTGTCTACTCTCCCATACCCCGCGTGTCAGTGGCTTTGAAAACCTTATGTTTATTCAAAATTTTTTTCCTTTCCCTCTTTTATTTTTCACAGTGTACGCATCGCTGGCGACGATAAAGTCTTTTGGTCGTCCATCAAACCACTGTGTTTTTTTCCGTGGGTTTTTGTCGGATGGAATTGAGTGTCAAGAAACCCCTTGGTAAATAATTCTGGAATAATCCAATCGATTCTTGTGACTCATTCTGATTTATTATTTTTCTTTTTGCTTTAGCACCAAAGACGACACAAGTAACGATCAGCATAAAGATAATCATAATCATCATCATCACCATCGCCACCAATACCAAGCTGGCTCACTCTCGGCTGATGCTGTTGAGCGGCTTGCTAATGTCCTCGTGTTTGCTGTCGATGTTCGTAGTGGGTCGGTTGACGATCTTGTCCATGGTTCGAAGTTCGGAGAAATATGTTGGTGAGTCACTATTACTTATCCGTTCACTTTACTTAGCTCCTTGCTTATTCCATGAAACTTATGTTACTAAAAATAATAGGATTTTCCCTGAAACACGTCAACAAATTCGAGTGTCAGGAACAATTCAACTGATCGCATCTCCCAACCATATCTTGGCGAAAAGTCATCAAATCAGTAGCGCACCATCTTTTGCGTCGTTGCAAAACTTTCCGGCGTTGGATTGGGAAAGTCTACGTCGTGAAATGTGGCGTAAAGTATCAGCAGTAAGGCGCGCATCGTACACATGGCCAACGACGCGCCACGACGTTACAAGAAGTGGAAGCACCGGATATCATCAGGTACTTTCCGTCTATCCAAATGTTGTTGACGCTGCTGCAAAGAACAGTGTAGTTGAAGGTGGTGTCGCGACAGAAATTGTTGTTGATAGGCAGAATGGACAGGAAGCGGCTATGGGATTGCTTGGGTTGCCAATAGTGACTAGTTTGGATGCGAATTCCGATAATGAGTTTGCAAGGCAAGAATCTGCCGAAACTGTAAACGGTCAGGGTTTGCAAGATCAACAGCAGCAACAGCAAATTCAAAATAATAGTATTAAAAAGACGAAAAATCATCACCATCACGACCACAAGCAGCAGCATGAGCATCGCGCAATCGCTTTCAACAATTTCTGTTTGCTGCTACTGGATGTTGATGGTGCAGATAACGTTGAAATGTGTAAGGCGCCTCACGCTCACACAAAATACAGAAGAACGATTGAGTCAGTTGGCGGAATTAGTGGTACCGAGAGTGCCAGTGGCTTTATTGGACATGCTGGAAATGCAGAGGTTGTTCGTGTGAGTGTGGCAGATCGAATTTTTTCTATTGATAATTTGGTTGGGGGCGGTGAAGGTTGTTCGACCACTGATGGCTTGGTAAAAAGAGTGGACAAGTGGACTGTCAAGAATGTATTGGGCTAAACTTTTTACCTTTCAGCAAAACTGTTTGGAATCAAGTCGGTGTACAAACCAAATTATAATGAAATTCAAATAAATCACAACATAACCGTGAAATTTTTAGATGCTGAATCAGTAACAAATGAGAATGCTATTAAATAGCTCAACCAAACACTCTTTTTTCAGTCTCAAATATCAAAACAAATTAGTTTTTTTTAATTCCTTACAACCTATCCGCAATCAATTACCATCAATAATTTGCGTATGGATTCGTTTTCTGGTTTTTCTCCAGTCAATGCAACTTTCCTCACCAAACAAGAAAAAATTATCTACACATTTCCAACTCCGAAAAAACCAAGCCGGTGCTTTAAACCCAGAATGGAAACACGATCAATTCATTGAAGTATTCAAAGATCTTTGTCCCCTTTTGCTTTGTACACAAATTGGCAATGTCATCTCCGTGCTTGACACGATTGTTATAAAAGGCTTTCGCTTCTCGACCCTCACAACAACACTTCTTGCGATCCCAAATGGTCTCATTGAATTCAGTGTCATTTGGTGTATCTGACATGTAGGTACCCACCATCATTGCGACAATTTGCAGTATCACTATCCTGAGCGCCGATCGCGTTGCGCTACTGGTGTTGTATTACTTGACACAATGTTTCACTCCATATATTTTGATTTTTCTTATTTTGAATAACATTTGCAACTATTGTGATTTGGGTTGGGTATCTTGGAGATATTGTCATCGGGTTGTCAATTTGGAGTTTATTGGTGACGGAAAATAAATAGATGCAAGCATTAAAGAAATTTGGTGAAGAGAACGTATTGGGACCCAGATGTGGTAGTTGCAAATGTTAAAAACAAGGTGGTTGCTAAAATTGAGAAAAGTCGTACAAAGATAGATTGAAGAATTTGACGGATAAATAGAATCTTTCTCTTATTTATCCTCTCTGATGGCGAAAATTTGATGTACTCTATGCATTTTGAATGATCGTTTTATGGGAGTTCATTTGAATCAATAATTGAGGCTTTTTTTCAATCAGCTTGGAAATCGCTTGCTGTCTGTTGGATGTGTGTTGATGAGATTGACAGATTTTTGCAGCAATCACAGCACTGCTTGCATCATGAAAATAGGTTGAAGAAATTGCTGTTTTCGAGTTCAAACCAAAAAAAAAAAAGGGGAGTTCAAAAAAGGAAAATTTTTCAGTCAATTGAGGATGCCAGCAATTTCCGTTGAGGGCCGATCAACATTGCGACGGCCGACAGGGGTGCGCAATCCCAGCAGCAACAATGCTACTACTATTGCTACTACTGCTACAACGAATACTAGTTCAAGTGCAAACCGGACGGCAATGTCGCGCACGCGCACGGCACTCGGACGCAACAACATCCGCGCACAGATGAAGCAGGAGGCAGAGGCGGCGCTGCGGCTCAAGGCCGAGACCGAGGCGCAAGCGCGTGCCGCCGAGGCGCAGAGGCAGCAGCTGGAGGCGCAGCGCGTCGAGGAGGCGAAGCGTAGAGACCGGCGCGCCACCCTCAGCGCAGCGGCCCTGTGTCTCCACAGCAACCTCCCCACTACGCCGACTATTCACAATCCAACAGCTCTGCTAGGGTCGTTTGATGCACCGCCGCCATCGCCCGGCGAAGCCTCCGTTTCCCCCGCCGGCGACCTGATCCTTGGTGCGAAGACCATTACGCAGTATCGCGCGCGCCTCAAGCAGACGGCCGCTATCCTCGCCTCCACCCACATTGATTTGCACGGCGGGGCTCTCGCCTACGCCACCATTGTCTTCGCCAGCGCCGCCGACCGTTACCTACAGCAGACAGAGCAGATCAAGGCCAACCTCAATAACTTTGCTGTCATGTGTCTCCCCATGATGTGCGCGGCCATCCAGTCGGAAATCCTCCTTCTCCTTGAAAGCGCAAAAAAGGGCGCTCAGGGTGCCGCAGTAGACTGGTCCCCCGCAAACCGGGACTCCCTTTTTCTCGCCGTCGCAAACATGTTCATCGCCACTCTATCCCAAATCATTGTCGCCGAGTCCTCCCGCGCCGCCTCCGCACACCCTCTCTTTCGCAAAGATGACCTCTATCTGCGTTCCCTCGTTGCCAAATTTTTGGTGGATAATTCTCGCGTTTCTGCTGACTCCATTGTAGTTACTTCCTTGACTAAATGGTTACAAATCGTGGCTAATGCTAATGATGAAGAATTTTCTGACGTTTCTCGTGAGTGTTTATATAAAAAAAAATTCAACAGAGCAAACTATTTTTTTTCGTTGTAATCAAGTGGAGAGTGAGCAACAAACGAAAAAAAAATGGAGAGAGTGACAGAGAGTGTAGCGAACAAGAGAACGTAGAAAAAAAGAAAAAAGTGAGTGAGCATAGTATAAAACAAAAAAAAAAAAA
>JADGJH010000116.1:0-15012 GCA_027596945.1 Physocladia obscura
TTTAGGAGATAGGTGCAATTCCTATTCTTATATTTTTGATCCATATAGACTGGACTCCTAGGATAAATAGAGCTAGATAGAAATTGCTCTGGCAGTATATTGTACATTCACCTTGAGGGGGTTGGTGTTGACAAGGTGGGGAGAGGTGGGGATGGAAAATAGGGGGCATTGCTTTGCATGAGTTGCAAATAACATAGCCATGCTGTCAGAGACCAAAACTGAAAAGTGGCTGACTTGGGGATGTCTTAATTGTTGTGTAACACCATTCATAACCTAAATAAAGACAAGCAGTAGCTCTCAGGGAATGCCCCCTCAAAAAAAAAATAAAAAAATAAACAACCTACATTATTTATTTGTTAAGTTTACTAAATTAATTATTTGTTATTTCTTTAAATAAAGATTTTTCTTGTATGTCATTATGGACTATTTTATTTATAACTTATTACAATTTTCTAAATTCAAATGTATGAAGTTGGAATTTATATTCCTCTAGTTTTGGTACCAGTGACCCTGCCAAAAAAAGAAATGCTATTAAAGATGACATGAGAAATTTAATAAAGACTATTAATTCTCATTTTTGAGCATTCAGCTTATGTATTTTCTCTGAATTTTTGATGATCAACAAAGTTTTGAGTATTGAGTTATTGGAGTGATTTTTAACAAGAAAACTTGTTGCTAGTTTATTAATTCCAATGATGATGTAACCAAGTTGAGTTTGAAAGAACATTTTGAGTCATGTGCTAATGGCCGGAAATTTTTTTGGGAAAAGTGAGAAAAGGTGCCCCAGCAACCATCCCCACCTTACCCAGCATCTGTTAATCCTTTACGTATCGGACATCGAAATACTTAATATTATATATCGAGCAAATCGATTCGATTATTTATACTTCCAAGCTTCTGATGTTGTTGTTCTATTGTTGCTGTGTACATCCAATGTCAGCCTAGATGCTCAGAACTCAAATCAACTCTCAAAATACTTCATCGGATACGCATACTAACTTTTTCGTACTTTATCGAAACCTCAATGTGATTCATCATGCTCTGTCGAACGCGTTAAAAAAATGAAATCAAAGCATAACAAATGGTAATGACTATTGACTGAACGATTCAAAATAACTATCCGTCTCTTAAAATAGGCTAAGTCAAAGAACCATACCAACCACAACCAAAACAAAAAAGCCCACAAGAATGGAATCACAAAGGCCAAGGCAAACCGATTCCCATCTTTAAGGGGAGTGGACTCTAAATTTTTGCGCAACCAACGTTACGCGAAAAAAGGATCAAGATTGGGTAAGCAAAATGATACTTTGTTTATTTCCCTTATCTCAATTATAATTTTTTTTTTTATCAGCTGTGATTGAGTCGAAGTCCGACAACTAAATTACTAGGGAGTCTTAATTCGACTTGAATTGAGGTTTCGTTTATAGGCTTAAAATAAAATACGTCTTCTGATTGACTATTTCCACACTCTGGTGATCTTAAATCACCATTTTTAGTACAATGGCATATTAGTTCCGAAATCATCAGAAAACACGAAAAGGATTTGTGGAAAGCAAGATTTTTATTTTCATTGCACTGCGAACCAAAAACAAAACAGCGACTTCACTTTACTTGAGGGTGACTATTTCTTCAGCAGCTACAGGATGAATGGCAACAGTATTGTCGAAGTCAGCTTTGGTAGCCCCCATCTTTATCGCAACAGAAAATCCTTGCAAAATTTCGTCAGACGCCTTTCCAACAAGGTGCAAACCAACAACTTTTTCTTCGGGACCAGCGCAAATAATTTTGTACATTGTTGGCGGCTTGTTGTCGCCATAATTTTCTGTCATTGCATAATGCATTTGTGTGAACTGGCAAAAAATAAAACATAATTTAGTATTCGAACAAAGGGGTTATTTACATTCGATACTCACTTTCGTGCGATAGATTTTGATAATTTCGTGTTTCGCACGAGCTTCAACTTCTGTGAGCCCAACACTACCACAAGTTGGATGAGAAAAGATGACTGAAGGGATGTTCGTGTAGTCGAGTTTGGAGTTTGTCTGTCCGCCAAATAGTCTATCAGAAAGTTTGCGTCCAGCAGCAATGGCGACTATATCAAACAACCAGAATTAAGAAAAAATAATTGGAACAAAAGATTACCAGGAGTGAGAGTCGCAACACCGCAAACGTCTCCAAGAGCGTGAATTCCATCAACAACCGTGTTTTGATATTCGTCAACGACAATAAAGCCACCCTTATTGAGAGTGACGCCTGTGACACCGAGATTCAATAACTCTGTATTGGCTTCGCGTCCTACAGCCCAAACAAGTTCCTCAAATCCATCGAGAACTTCAGTTGTAGCGACAGAAGACCCATTAAGTCTTCTTTCAACAGAGATAGTAAGACTTTTCTTGAGGGCGGTTCCAGTGTTTGCGATAGCTGAAATTTCAGAAAAATTCACAATTTTGATTCCCATTTTTGTGTATGTGTCAAAGATAGTTTCCTTGATATCTACATCAAAACTACGAAGAAATTCCTTGTGTCTGATAAAGAGGGTAACTTCGGAGCCAAGGGTATGGAAGATTCCGGCGAGTTCAACTGCAATATAACCTGCACCAGAAAGAGCCACCTTTTTTGGCAAATACTCAAGATCGAAAAATCCGTCGGAAGTGATGCCGAAGTCAGCACCAGGAACTTGAGGGTACCATGGTTTCCCACCCACGGCAATCAGAATATGCTTTGCTGTGTAGTCAACACCATCGACACGAACAGTCTTCTTGTCGACAAAAGACGCGGTTCCAAAAACTTGGTCTACTTTTTCGCGCGTCAAGTTGTTAGTGTAGATTCCATTCAACCGCGTAATGTATGCATCACGTTTGGCTTTGAGACGAGGCCAGTCAAACGCAAAGTCAAATTTCTTTGTTTCAGCAGACGAATCAAAGCCATAACCAGTTGCTTCGTGCAAAGTCTCAGCAATACTCGCCGCACTCCACATGATCTTTTTGGGTACACATCCGACATTGACGCAAGTTCCGCCCCAGCGATCTTTTAATTGTTTTATTTTGAATATTGATTTCTAACAATGTCAGAAATAATAACTTACTATTCTCGATCACGGCAACTTTAGCACCGTAAGACGCAGCACGACGTGCTGATGCGATTCCACCGCTACCACCACCAATTACGAGATAATCGTACACCTTTGCTGCAGCCATTATTGCCTTGTTATTTTTTCCAGTGTATTTTTGAAATCCAAAAAATAGTAGATTTCGCCACCTTCAGAAAAATTCGGAGTTAACGAAAAAATGTAGTTTCCATTCTTAATGAATTATTGAGGCATTTTTAGCTGTGTGTATTACTTTTTCATGTAATTATTTCGAAAATAAGCTTAGAATAATTGAGGAAGCGAAAATTCTAGTTAACCTCGAGGAAATACATGTTCGCTGTGTTTAGAAGAGATGATTTCTAATTTTGCCTTTATTTTTCTTAGAAAATTAGTCGACAAAAACAGCCTTTTTTGCACGCTGAGTTATAAGACGAGCAAGTTCTTTCAAATCAGATGGATCAGACTGCCTTTCCCGTTCCTCTTCCTCTTCTTCTTTTGTTTCTTTCTCTAATATTGGCCGAATCAAATCATGCCGGACAACAACGCCCACCAAAAACCCATCATCATCCACAACAAAGACTCTCTTTAAACCCAGTTGACGGAAGAGTGTGAATACCTTGCTTGCAGTTGCATCATTTCTGACAGTTAATGGATTACTTGCAGACACAGCTTCAATGTCCAGTAAGTGATTATCCGGAAATTCTCTCTCATCAGCTTCTTTCAACAATTCCTCCAATCGATTCCACAGCACAAATCCGATAGGTCTGTATTTTATGTGAATGTTTGATGTTGATTGGCCATACTGATGTTCAACAGAGCCTGTGGTAGAATGCTGGTTATGATCATTTTCAGACACACGAACTTTCTCAACAATCGGAAATCCTGTGTGCGAGGCTGACTCAAGAATAGTTTTCAGCCTTGCCACAGTTTCTCGCGTTTCAAGCACAATAATATGTCGTGACATGATCTTATCTGTTGTGGTTGTACGAAGAAGATTGGCAGGTTCCTCCGGAAGGTAAGGAGCACCGTTGTTCTCCATTTCAACATGGTACAGTGACGGACCAATGATTTTTGACACCCAAGCTGATGTAAAAGATGCAACAATAAGCGCAGGAAGAAACGAGAAGTCGCCAGTCAATTCCAGTGCAACAGCAATAACCGTTAGAACCAATCCCGATGTTCCAGACCATAGAGAAGTCATTCCGATTAAAGCAGTTGCGCCAGGATCCACAAAGCCAGGGTTTATGGTATTAATACTGATACCAACTAGTCGCCCAGCAATAGCGCCGATGATCAAATTTGGAACAACGAGGTCTGATTTATTGTTTATCATTAGCTCGATTTTTTTTTTTTTTTTTGCCAAACCTGTTGGTAATGCGATGTAGTATGTCAAGCAACTCATTAAAAGATAAATAATCAAAAATATCACCAAAGATTTGACATCCCATATATCATAGACTCCTCTGAGTAATAGAAGCTTCAATTGTCTTTCTGGTGGGGACCAGAAGAGCGACCGCATTTGATAATAACATTTTCCTTCGGTATTTTCGACTATGTTTTCGCCAATTTCCAAAACTTCTGGATCAAATTTGAAAGCAAAGTCTTCTGTAGTGATGTTTGAATTTGTAAGAGTTCTGTTCGTTCCGGTTGTTTCCAAAGTTGATTCGGCTGCAGTCAAGAACACCCGACGTCTCAAAGGCGTTTCCACGCTTGAAACAGACCGGCTAACAACTGTGACAGTTGCTCTTTCAGAGAAACTCGTCTCATTATTTTGCCCAACAGTTGCACAAAACTCAACATATACCTCTTCCACAAAATTATTGAATTCCAGTGCAGTTTCGCTTGGATAACAGATACCATCGGAAAGCAAAAGATTCTTACAAACTTCTAAATTTGCACAAGTCAAGGCGACAGCTTTGAAATCGCATTCAGGTCTCACGCTAGAGATGTGTCCGAGTGGAATCGTGTAGCTTGAGCACGTTTCCAATGATTCGGCTGTCGGAATCCATGTGACCACAATGGCTGTAATAATTGCGATTAAGCAAACTTCAAATATACGCAAGAAAGAGTTGAGCTTGTTTTTGACTGGTGATGAGATTATTCCTGACTTGGTCCCTTTTTTTTCGCGAAGAGATTCTACTTCAATCAAATACTTTTGACGGATTTTCTGGATATGTGAGAGGACAAGGTTCAAAAATTGACCGAACAGTCCTGCAAAAATTCCAATGGCTGCGTAGCTTAGAATCATAGGAATACGAAGTTTAAATTCACAGTTTGTTTTGATCTGATTTTCGTTGTATTGCTCATTAATCAATTTAAAAAAAAAAAAAAAACATCTAAAAAAATAATAATACACACCGGGAATAAGGCAGAATCCATGGAATCTAAGTATATGTTATTAGTAGACAAGTGTTGACTAATACTAAACTGTGTGTATGCAACAATCAAAAAGCCAATAGTTGTAGCGAAAATTAATTTGATGAGGAGCGCGAGCTCAAAAAACGAAGACGCCTCTTCGACCGCAAACAAAACACCCCCAATAGGAGCATGAAAAATAACCGAAAGAGCAACCGCAGCGCCAATTGTGGCAAATAATCGATAATTGGTATTTCGTAAAAATCCAAGCAAACTATCACCAAGTCTCTTCCGTACTCGTTGAGTGTTTCCATCAGCATCGCCATCTTCGGTGTCTCCGAACACCTTGTCGCTCCCTACATTCGCTTTTAACTTTGTCGCAACATCGCTCTTGTCATCGACTAAACCAAGATCGAGTGTTTCGCCATAGATAAGCTTTCGAAATGGTACCCAATTTGTCGCTCCGCGCACTAGAATCATAGCGATACCAGCACCGATTTGGCACATTGGTCCGTCGATACCCTGTGGATACCAATCAAAATGATACAAAAATTTTGAATTAAAAATTGACCCTCACTGAAAACAAGCCAGCAGTCACGAGACCGATAATTCCAAGATATTTGACGACGATTACACGAAGTGAAATACCTTGCAAAGCAGATGCCCCATTCAAAAAGGCTATCACATCTGTCATTCCAGACCCAATCGCGCTTGGCTCCACAAAAACAACCAAACAAGTAGGGATTATCACTGCCGCCAGCGAGCTCCCAATTGCAAATAAAGTTGCACTTCCATGCTCTCCGCTCTCCCAAAGCTCTTGAATGCGATCAAGCCGCTTTTCGGATAGTTTCTCGGTTGAATAGGAAAGTCCAAGGAAAAGAAGCGAAATTACAATGGTCATAACAAATGATAGGATATACTATACAAAAAACTTCTCAAAGATAGAAAAGAAAGAAGAAATGAAAAAATGCCCCTCCTTACATGGCCCGCTTCCAAACCAAGCTTCACAATCTTGGTTTGCTTTGAATAGTGTAATCTGAGGACAGAGTGGTCAGGTTCCTCGAAATCGATCATCTGAAGGAATAAAATTTAACTGAACATAGAACCGGCAGGTCCATTCGAATTTACTTGCCTCGTACTTGCGAATCATGTGGGAAACGACATCAGTTTGATTTTGATGGTTGCGAGCGTTTGAAGAAATTGCGATTATAGGAGATTGCTGATGCTGTGCTACCCTATTGGCATTCGTTGTGGAAGTAATTGCCCTATCCACAATGTCCGTTGCGGCTTTAAATTCTGTAACCTTAATAATTTGTGTCATACTTGCAACTGGTTTCAATACTTATTTTTAGTCTTCAAAATCACTTTGACAAAATTTTTGATATGGATTTTTGATGACCATGTAACAAGCCTATCAAAACTTTGATAAAAAATGAAGAACATTGCAGACACCAATTCAGAAAATTGAGCGCGAAGGCATGGCAAGGTTTTTCTTGTGGTTAGAAATACGCAGAGTAAATAAACACCAGAAACCAATGATCCCGATTAAAGAAGTTGAAAAATAAAAGAAGTATCATTGTGTTTGATTATGTATACTTACATTTTCACGTGTGTTGGGAAGGAAAGTAACAAAATATCAGCAACTAAAATGAAAAAAAAATTGCAGAAAATCTGTTCCGAAAACGAATAATTTTTATTATTTGACTTTCCCAAAGAAATATTCAAATGACTAAAACGTCCACAGTGAACAATTGTGCCTTCGATACCAGTCCCATTCACATCATTTCTCGGCTTCCTGCGACGTATTTAAAGCCAACAAGACTGCTATTGGCACACGAAGAAACCAAGACAATGATGGTCTTATTCCGGTTTGCGCTGGTAATTACTACGTTTAAAAAACAAGAAAATAATCACCATACAAACAAAAAAGGTCTGATAATGGTAGACAAAAAAGGCCTCAATGTTAAAAACTGCCCATCAACTATTTGCAGCGCCTTCTACATTTTTTTTGTGAGTGTTTGCGATGATTTGATTCAGCAAATAAATTTTGATTTTCCTTTACCCAGAGGAGGTCAAAATTTAACCGGTGGGTATCGTTGGCTGAATTAATCTGTTCGTAAAAATTGGCAAACTTTCTCCGTCCCCAATGCTCAGTCTATCCGTCTCCAGAACTTGAGAAGAAGGAAAAAAAAAAAAAAGAAAACCCAGCGAATGCGTCAAAGGCTCTTCGTACAACGAATATGTAAAATCCACAAACTTTGTTCTTCGGAATCCCGTCATGCTTTTTTTATTATCGAATATTGAGAATCATATCGCTCAAATTTTGACCCTTCTTTTGTTTTTGGTTGGCAGAATTGGTTTTTTGAGTCACAGACCGTTGCTTCTTCATACTACATTAAATTTAGAAATCTTTTCGTACACCAAAACGCCTCTCCAATCCCTTGAAATCTTTTCCAAGCTCAATATTGTCAAAACCACCTTCAGAATATAATATTTGACAAGGACACTTCACAAATCCTTTGAAAAATTCGATCACTTTTCCCTAATGGTAAAGTCACACTTGTTTTTTCTCGTTAGTTACATTTTAATCAACATGACTAAGTATGTGGTTGTTCTGCGCACCATCTACACCTTCTGTTCGTCTTAATAAACGCAAGTGAGAGTGCTTTGGCCACCTTCTCTGGCTTTTTCACCCTAAATTTCAGTCGAGCGTCCAACCTGAGCTTGTTAAATATGTTTCAAAAATAGAAGACATGGTGTGCTTGCTCTTATCCATTTCGGAAAATTAGAAAAATTAAAAAAATACAAAAAAAGCTTTGATCGTCAAAGTCACTTTTTTGTTTGGCCCACAGCACCCCCCAGTCATCATCGTTTAGCCACCAGCGCATCAGTTTATGTACACCCACGAGTTTGAAGTAGTTTCCCAAGATTACATTAGCGAACAGGTGCGTCTGTGTGTTCGAAGTTGTTCGGTTTGATATCAATCTTTTTTGCCCACCAGATCTTCAAGAGCATCTCTGCATAAAGCCCGAATACGAAAACTATACTCTGCGATTACCTTTTCTCTCTGATTGCTCCGACTGTACTACTCTCTATCTCTCTATCTTTCTATTCTCTGTCTTGGCAGAGCCGACGACTCACCGTTTCTCAAAAAAAATGAACTCCTTTTTCTCAGTTATTGATAACAAGATTGACGATGTCATCATAAACAACAACAGCAATAACACCAACTTCAAAGACTTCAGCAATGCCGTCAAACTCAACAGCATTGTCCCTCCATCAACGACTCCATCATCGCCGCTACTGTCGTCGAACTTGTTTTCTTCCACAGTGGCTTCTACTGTTAGTTCCGATTCAGACCTTCTTGCCCTAATTAACGGCATTGAATCGTACCTTGGTGCTTCCTCACTCCCTCACCAATCCCAGCTCTCTCTTTTCCAACAACAGCAAAATCAGTTGCAACTCCAGCGCCTGCAGCTTGAACAGCTGCTGATTCAGCTTCAGATTCAGCAAACGCTTCTTTTTCAGCAACAGCAATCTCTCCAGCAGCAGCAGCAGCAGCAGCGTAATCACGTTCCATTCTTAGTCAATTTCAACAACGACAACGTCGACTTTACTACCGACTGCTTCTCGACTGACACCATTTCATCTCCTTCGTATCACAGTGCGTTGTCTGCGAAAATCGCTACTGCTAATGTTGCTATTATTGCTGAATCAGAAATGGCCACTAAAATCACCCCCCCGCTGGTTCACAGTAACCTTTTTGGATCTGATTACACCACTAGTCAACCGTCCTCACCGGTGTCATCAGTCAGCTCCTCGTCTTCGAACCATTCGTCGTCATTGTCGTTGCCTCAGGCGCAGCAGCAATCTACCCAACAGAAAGAGGCTGTCACCCCACCAACCGCCAAAGACAAAACAACCGCTGCTATAAGCGGTGCAACAACAACACGTCGCCGCCGAACGATTGTCAAGAAACACAAACCGCTGTCGGAAATGAATGAAGTCGAGCAAAAGCGGTTCTTGCTCGCGGAAGCAAAGCGGAAACGCGAGCAGCGTCGGGGGCTTGTGTGTCATGATTGTGGATGCACGAGCACGCCGTTGTGGCGCAAGAGTGCAGATGGCACGGGTCATATGCTGTGTAATGCCTGCGGTTTATTTTTTAAACAGTACCGGAAGAGAAAGAGTTGTGGGAATGGCAGCGGTGCTGGTGATGCTGAAAATGCAGTAGTTGATATTTGAAAAGCCTTTTTTTTTTCTTTCTGATGTCTTCTTATTATTTTTGTTAGTTTGCAGTTGGTGCTTGTGATTTCGGGTGATATTTTTCTTTTCTGAGATAATCTGTTTGTTTCTTTTATTGCTTTTGCTTTATGAATAAAATTCGAAAAAAAGAACAGCCTCCCAGTTCTATGTTTATAGCATCAATTCCAAACAGGCAAAGCTCCTTGTAATTTGAGTGGTTGTTGGTATATTTCACCATGATATTGCTGCAGTTGTAGTTGTTGTTGCAGGACATGTTTCTGCTGTTTTTGATGTCGTCGTTGTAGCATTTTGAAATTCTGGACATGCACGGACGAGCCGCTGGATTCAGGCACAATAAAAAACGAATCAGCTGCGGCTTGATCAAAAAAGCATTGTTGCTGTTGCTGCTTCTGCATCAGCAATTCTTTCTGTTCATTGTCCCGCTGAGGTGCAATTGCGGTAGCTATTGCAATCATGGGTTTATCGTCAACAGAAACAGTCTCGACAGCTAAAGACGTGCGATTTTTTCCATACTTTTTTAAAAACAGGCCGCATGCGTTGCACAGCGCGTGTTTCTTGTCAAGTGTGCGGCGCCAGAACGGCGTGCTTGTCGCCCCGCAATCGTGACACGTCAACCCTTTCAATTGTTCGCGCATTTTTTTTGCATGTGCTTTTGCTTTTCGCTTGTCCGTGATTGATTCAACTCCATTTTCCGTTTGTAATGGAAACAGTCGTTTGTTGTTGGTTTGGCTGTCGCCGCTGACAATGTTTCTGCTGAATTGTTGCTGTGGCCGAGGCTGTGGCCGAGGCTGTGCCTGGTAGTAGCATGAATTCGGATTGTTTGGCATGGTAACGGTGGTTATGGCGGTATGTGCAGGTAATGGCAATGGTGACGGCACCAGTTGCTGGTGGTAGAGCTGTTGGAGTTGATACTGCGGTCGATGTTGTTCTACAGGCATTTGAACTGATAATGAGATATCATGAAGATGCAGCTGTTGATGTTGCATAGGTTGTTGCTGTTGCTGTTCATTTTGACGTTGACTTTCGTTTTGGCAGAGTGCAGGTGCTGATACGGCATTTCCACCCGTTTCTTGATTCGTTCCAATACCAACGAGTCCAAGCTCGCCGAACACAGCTGTCGAAGTTCCTTCGCTAAAGCATTCGTAATCATTGTAATCACGGTTGAAAAGCCAATGACCGTGAATGTTGGTGCTGTCTAGTAATCCGTATGAAAAGTGAAGACTTGGATCCGCATTGACAATTTCAAATAATGAAAGGTCAAGATTGTTGCTGCTGTTGCCGTTACCAGCAGTTCCGCTATCTATGGCAGTAGGATTGTTCATACTTGCTCTTGACAAGCTTTTGACAGGAGAAGGAAATGAAAAATAAAAAATACAAAGTAAAATAAAGAAAAGGAAAATTAAAGAAAGAAAGTAAGGTCATGAACTCGCGGTACCAGTTTTATTAACCGTACTATTTGACGCATAATGTTTTCGTTTTCAAAAGAGAACAAAAAGAAGGGAAGGGAAGGGTTCAGCATTATTTGTTTCAAGGATTTGGAAGTTCTGACATTTTGATGGCACCGTCCGAGCCACAGCCACAGCCACAGCCGGAGCAGGAGAAGGAAAAGGAAAAGGAGAGGGAAAAGGAGCAGGAGCAAGATCAGGAGGAGCAGCCGCAACAGGGTCAGGAGGAAACCAATACGCCCACGCCAAACTGGGACCTGCTACCCGCAAAAGGCCGGCTGTACATCAAGATCATCGAGGCTCGCAATTTGTGGATTGCCGCGGACAAAGGTCGTGCGCGTCCGGCCGCCCGCAAGCCGTACTGCGTGGTCGAGTTTGAGAAAAATGAGTTTGTTACCCGCGAAGCTCTGCAGACAATAGTGTTGGAGTGCGTATCTAAACCACCAACCAACCCACAAACCTATCTGATTTCGTCTGATCTCATCTAACGTACAACCTACTATCAGTTCCGATGCTGCTGCTCTCGCAATGGAGGAGGAATCGAAACTCTATGGAACAAGTGTGTCACCCCCATCTCCCCTAGACGCCAAATATGCATTTCATTTCTCATTTCATTAATCAAACAACAACCCATACCAAATAAACAAAAGCAAACCAAAACAAAGACGAATCTGAAGGAAGCTGGATCTGTCCTGTCTGGAGGCATGAAGCGACTTTGTAATCCACCTTTTTTTTTTTTTGTGTTCCAGAGTAACTTTTTGTTGATGTGGGCTTATAGTGACGTCTCGCGCCCAGAATCCGAAGTTACTGTTACAATATGGGATCGTAACGAAGATAGCGAAGAAATTTTCCTTGGTCTGCTGAAAATCCTACCACCAACTGTTAACAACAACAGAGTATACGATCATTGGTTCAAATTAATGCCAAGACAATGGAAAGAGATGATCAGTGGTGATATTCGTATTCAACTCATGTATAAGTCTGTAGAGGTAAAACGAAACAAAAAAATAGTCAAAAGTTGCAGTGTTCACTTGTCTGTGTTGACCCTTCTTGTTGTCCTTGCAGTCAAACGCTTTGAATGCCGAAGATTTTTCGGTACTCAAACTAGTCGGTAAGGGAAGTTTTGGTAAAGTAGTGTTGGTCAAGAAAAAGAACACCGGTATGCTTTTTGTTTCTTTTCCTTGCAAACACATCTTAGTAGAAATACGGAAAAATAATATAATACAGGCCGTGTGTATGCAATGAAAATTCTGACAAAAAAGCACATTGTTGCGCGCCAAGAAGTTGCGCATACAATCAGTGAACGAAACGTCCTAATCAAAGCCGCGAATTCACCTTTTTGTGTTGGCATGAAGTTTTCGTTTCAAAGTCCAGATAAGCTATATTTAGTAACCGATTATATGAATGGCGGCGAACTTTTCTATCATTTGCAGAAAGTGACGGTGTTTACTGAAGAGCAAGCAAAATTTTATGCTTGTGAATTGATTTGCGCACTGGACTTTCTGCATCGAGAGGGAATCATTTATCGTGATCTAAAACCTGAGGTACGGATTTGCCAAGTTTATATTTATATAAAACGTGTATAATATAGAATGTACTGCTCGATTCTAATGGCCATGTTGCCCTAGCCGATTTTGGGTTATGCAAAGAAAATATGACATTATCATCCACAACAAGCACTTTCTGTGGAACAGCAGCGTATTTGGCGCCAGAGATTCTATCTAGCGAAGGAGGATATAGTATGGCTGTGGACTGGTGGTCGCTGGGAATCCTGTTTTATGAAATGACAACTGGATTACCACCGTTCTATTCCGAAAATACCAATGTGATGTACAAGAAGATTTTGCACAACCAGTTGCTTTTTCCAATTGGATTTTCTAGGGATGCCGAAGCGTTTGTCCGAGCAGTTTAGTTTCGTTTTTTTTTTTTTTTGTTTATTCCTTCTTTTATTTTTTTTTACAAACTATTTCTCAGCTCCTCGATCGTAACCCCACGACACGCCTTGGATCGCACCCGGGTGGCGCTGAAGAAATCAAACGCCATATTTATTTCCAATCAGTAGATTGGCCACGCCTTGAAAAAAAGCAAGTGATGCCGCCGTTCAAGCCGCAAGTAGAATCAGAGACAGATACAACAAATTTTGACGAGTTTTTCACGAATATGCCGCCAGACTCGTTGCCCAACAATAGTCTTCCGTTGAGTTCAACGTGGCAGGAACGATTCCGGGACTTCACGTATGAAGCTGAAGCTATGGGAAGTATACAGAGTATTCGATTGGAAGAATAACTTTTTTTTTGGCCGTTTTGGATTTTTGATGGTATTTTTTTCTTTTTTTCTTTGTTGGCGGCTTTGCTATTTTTTTCTTTTTTCAAATGCACATTTTTTTGTTTGATTTTTTTTTTATTTGCTTGATGAGAGGGGAAAGGAAAGAAGGCTTATGGCTATTTTCATTTTCTCATTAGTTTTTTAGTGTTGTTTTTTTATTACTCGAGAACAAATCACAAGCAAAACAGGAGAAATTGCCTTACTTTGTGAACCAGGTGGTTAGATTTTCAAATTTAGTGACTTCTGTGAAGGAAAGCATTCGGATATTTGAACTGGCATAACAAAAAAAATTTGAACCAAGAATAAAACCCCAAAAAAAACAAAAAAATTTATATATCAAATGATATTCACTTTATTGTTTTTCACTTCAAGCCATACAGCTTTAAAGTTAGTTATTTTTCGAAGAAAAAAAAATTCTGCTCAGCCCTTGCAACTTTCAAAATTATTATTCACAATATTTTTATAAGATTTTTTGTATTTTTCACATAAGCAAACTTACTGCAATAAGAACACAAAATCCATTTGCTGCTTTCAACTGACAGACCACCATCAACAAATTTGCATTGCTGTTTAACGCTTTTTCCACACAAAATTATTTTTTGAGTCTCGAAAAATTGATGTCCACCACAAAGGAATTGATTGAGCAGATTCTCAAGTTTCTTTCTTTTCCCAAAATTTGCAAGCTTTGAATCATTGCAAAAGTTTTTGATCCAGTTATCTCTTCTAGCATGCCAGTATATGCAAATTCTGTGCTTAGTAATATTAGATGGCAAAAAAGCATAACTTTGGGATGCCAACATTGAATTTTGGTGTCACTGGGCATTATATTTGAGAACTTCCAAATTAACAGCAACAATTTGCTTACTGATGAATTCGCTGATTCTAAGAAAGGAATAATTTTCCTACGATTTGCAGCATTAAAATGCAATCAAAAAAATTTTACTAATTTATATGATTTGTTATGTAATTATAATATTCAAGATTTAAACCCAGTGATTGAAACAACAGTTAAATTATAAAAAATTTTCAAGACATGTATAAAGATGGCATCAATATTTCTTGACTGATTTTAAATTATATGTGAATGATGAAAGAAGATAGTTAAGATTTCAAGCTGTTTGAAAAAAATGAGAAACTGAATTATAAGTATAAAGAACACTGTTTCCCAGCATATCAATGTAGGCAATCATTCAGAATATATTAAATGAAAGCATTATGACATAGAGTCTTACAATGGATTAATTGATGTTATAGAATTTTTTAGAAATATTGATTTTGGAGATTCTTCCAATGTTTAAGAATGTTGTAGTTACATAAGCACAAAATGAAAGAACTGAAGTATCTTTGGAAGGAAGGCCCTGTTTGCATCAGACAGATTGAAATGGTAACTGAGGTCATTCAGTATGAGAGGGTCATAACTGATGTCAGTGATACTTGGAGGAAAGATGACATCAGCAAGCATCATAAAGTAATTGCAAAAATGATGAAGCTGATGGGTAACAAAAACGTTTTGTGAAAGCATTCAAGTGTTAAATT
>JADGJH010000116.1:15022-29754 GCA_027596945.1 Physocladia obscura
TTTAAACCAATTAAAGATACTATTCTTCACCAAAATTTTTTTTTCCTACTTCTTGCTCAACCAAAAATGTAAATTTTTTTTACTAAATTGTTTCTTTACACGAAAATATGAAATCCAAAAATTACATCAAGTGCAAGAAGTCGAGTTTCCCCACTCATACATATGTATACACATTACATTATATCAAAGATATGTCTGTAGTGCAGATTTCAAAAGCCCAAATCTGCCATCAAATTCATTTCACTCATTCCATTACTACCACAAACATTGCTATTGCTGCCACGACTGGAAGTATCAAAAAAAGAAATTAAATTTTCAAGGTCAAACAATTCGTCATTTGAATGAGTGGCCACAATATCAGCAGGAATAGCAGTGGCAGGTATGATAGCCACTGGCGGCAACGGTGGCAACGGTTGCGGAAATGGTGGCGACAAAAACCGTGCGTTGCTGTGATTACTGTTGCTGAAATGTGACGACTTGGGCGACGACAAGGGTGTTAACAAAACCGAGGAAGATGAAGTGAAAATACGAGAAGAGAAACAATTTTCTTGTTGTTGAAATACGCCTGCCATCCTATCAAACATATGCCGCTGTTGCTGTTCTTGGAGCGGTAAATATGTTGAGGTTGCCAAGAGCTGCAGCTGCTGGTGTGTTGGTGGAATTTTGATGAGAGGAAGAAATTCGTTCATTGCTTGTGTCTCAGCATTTTGAGTTTTGGATGAAAAGAATTGTGTCTTCATCGCACGCTGTGTTAATTGTTGCGTTGTTCGTGGTGTTTTTGGGGCATTCACATAAAGCAGTCCAGATTTTTTTGATGACGATAATGTACTGCTGTTATTGGATCCTGATTTCTTTGATTTTCTTGTTGGTTTCCTAGTCATCCAAAGGGCCTCAGAACCGACTAAAAGCCGTTCACATTCAGGAGACCTGATAGGGGACAAAAACATAAACTCGCCCTTACTACTGCTGTTGGTGTTATTTGTTGCCAACGATGGATCATGAAGTTGACGGCTAGTTCCGCCGTGTTTGCGAATGTACAAGCCGCATGCGTTGCAGAGATACTTTTTCTTGTCCAATGTACGTCGCCACATTGGTGAACTGGTTGTTTTGCAGTGTGTACATTCAACATTGCGTATTTGTTTTGCGCGTCGTTGTTGTTGTTGCTCTTGCTGTTGCTGCTGCTGCTGTTGTTCAGGTGTTGCCAGTGTTGCTGGTGGCGAATACACGCACTCTGTTTTTGTTGGGGCACAGGCAACGGAGACTGTCGCAAAGGAGGTGCAAGTCTGTGGTTGTGATACATAGAAATCTGCAGGGCTCAAGAACCAGCGCGCAAGTGACGTTGGCAAAAGCGCCGGAAATGCTCCGGTTTCCGCAGATTCTTGTAGAGTTTTATATGGGCCGTATGGCCCTTCAGATGCAAAGCGGAATCTCGTGGATTGGCCTGTGAACAACTGCATGTTTTGACTAATAGCTCGTTTAATTTTTCTTTTCAATCAAAGCGATTATTAAAAATATAAAATTTGCAAAGTGAAAAATGCCCTTGTGCACATGATGAGGGTCTGATTCTGCGAAAGTCACATGCTTTATTTGATTACAGGAAAATTGTGAGTGAAGACTGTGTACTAATCAAAGTATTAAAAAAATTTCTAAAAAACAGAATCTCTTTAACTTTAACTATGAAAGATTGGTCGATTATTTTTGTTTTCTGTTGAGTGAAAATGTGTTTGAAGTACCAAACAATACAAAAACAAACCAACCAGACAAGCAAAGAGGCATTACTTCTCACTTAAAAGCTATAACTGTGGGTTTTTTTGAGTTAAATTGCATTTGCTTCCGAAATTGATCCACACGTGATGACGACAAAAATGTTTGTTCCGCGTCTTTCCACGTGATATGTCCTCTTGGAAAGAAACTCAAGAAAGCCCCGTCGGCTCAAATGAGCAAATATTATCCTTAGTAATAAACCAGCGACTTAGTAAACTGGCGGGGAGGAATGGTTTCAATTTTGTAACAACACTCAGCGCATTTCCGCGCCTCATCATGTGACCCAAAGTAAACTATATTTGCCGGACTTGGCGTGTTAACAACTGGGGTGCGACGACGTTAAACATTCAATAAGAGAGGAGAAAAGAAAAAGGAGAGGCAACGAAACATTTTTGAGAAAGTGAAATGAACAAAACGGAAATTCAGCGAGCAGCATTGCCGGTCACAGTAACGCCGGAAGATTCAAGAACTTTGCACAAATTTCTGAGAGCTCGGTTTCCCACACTGATTCCTTCGCGACGGCAAGCATTGGAAGCAGTGGCGGCTGGACAAGTTGCGATCAACGGATCAACGATAGCCGCACCGATCCACAACACAAGCAGCTGCACGCCTCCAACTACAACTGCAACTACAACCACAATTGCATCTGTGAGCACTGATAGCATAGGTATTAGTGTTGGTACGGTTGATGCTGGTGCTGTCGATGCCACCGCTGCCCCCGAACTGAAGATTGGCGATACAGTGTCTGTCACGCGGACCGCCGAAGATGTCACGCGTCGGGCCGCCGAAGCTGTTGACGTTAATCTCTGCGCCGACTTTAAAGGTGCCACAGTCTTTTGGAAAGCTGCCGGCGTTTCCATGGCCGCACCCGCGTTTCTGGACACGCTGAGAACTAGAATGCCGCCATCCGTGTCCGAACAAGTGTTCGACGCAATGCCCATGCAGCCACTCAACTTGCTCGCAAAAGCCGACTCGGGCTTGATTCTAGTCGCAAAATTAAAAGCCAATAGCCCCGCAAACACCAGTAATATCGACAGCACCGACACTAACATTAGCGACATACAACTGGTGTATCGCTGTATGGTGCACGGACGCGCTGGGTTGGCGAAAGGCGACCAGTTCACTCTCGCAACGCCCCTGCAAGACGCGCCTGATTGTTCGACACGCTTCACTGTAGTCTCCTTCACTCGCACGCGCAACGCGTCAGACGGTTTCCTCACTACGCTCGACGCCACACCGCTTAAAAGCCACGCCCATAAACAGGTCCTTGGCCATCTATTCGCCTCTCCAAATCCTGTCATTGGCAACTCGCGTCTTGCTAAACAACACCGCACATGTCGGGATAAAGGAATGTTTTTATCGCTCATCTCCATAAGCTTTGTTGACTCTGACGGCCAGCGCTGCCTCGTGACTCATCCAGAACCTACAAAATTCGAAGCGCTCCGGAAAAAGGAAGAAAAGTTTTTTTTGAAAAAACAGGATGAAATTGACGCTGCCGTTCGCGATTCAAAAAAATTTAAATCTGATGACGGCAATCATTTTGAAGAAAATGCCAGCCGGAATCTAGATTGTACAAATGGAGGAAACTCTGACATTGCAAATGATACCATCTCATCTATCCCAAAAAAGTCCTTCATGAACCCAGCTTACATTCGACAAGAAGCAGAATTTCGCGGGTTCAAATTCAAAGTCACACCATCTGTAATGATTCCACGCCAGTCTTCAAGTGTTCTTGTCGACCGGGCTACTGCCCTATTCTCGCAACAGCACCATAATTTAAACCAGGATTCAGCAATACGTGTCCTGGATATGGGAACCGGATCAGCGTCTCTTATAATATCAACAGTCAAACATCTGGAGTTTCTTTTTCCGACGTTTGATCCCGCCCGGATTACGGGAATAGCATTCGACGCCTCCTCATCAGCCCTTGCAGTCTCACGTGAAAACATCATCATGCATAATCTTGCCACACGTATTGAAACAAAAATTTTGACGTTTGGGAAAGTTGCCAGTCTTTTTTCAAATTCCTCGACACCGTCAGGTGCTGCTGTTGAGGTTCCACTTCCCATAAATATTTTGCTCTGTAATCCTCCATACCTGTCTCCAACCTCACGAAAGATTGCCTCCATAGACAAGACGATGCTGGACGAAGAGCCGCCCGAAGCACTGTATGCCGGTTCATCTCAGTTTGAAGCCTATCATGAGATTGCTGACGGAATTTTGAGTTCAGATAGCAATTATGCGGGTGGTAATGGCGCGTATAGAGTTTTTGCGCGTGGATGCGTGTTTGCTGTAGAAATTGGACATGGAATGGCTGAGAAGGTTCAGCGAATTTTTCAAGAGAAGATTTGTGCAGTGTCATTGTCAAATAGTAGCGATTGTGGAGATGGTTTTGCCGATAGTGACGGGAAGAGATGGCGGTTTGTTGAGCTTGGAAGAGATTTTAGGGGATTGGAGAGGTGTTTGGTGTACGAAAAGATATTTTAGAAAAAAGCCATATTCACACTATTGTTATTATTTATTCTTCATCGAAATATATATATTTAATCCAGCATGAAGAAGCAACATTCTTTGTCTGAAAAAAACAACGTAAAATCGCAAACCAAAACAAAAGTAAACGCAAATAGTGAAAACAGAACGAAAGATATGATTCTCAATATGGCTTTTATACATTCGTCGTTTCCACGGGACTCGAACTGCTCACTTCATTTCGTTTCTTGCAAATATTTATTTTTGAAACGGGCAAAAAAATACCACGGAAGGGGCTTCTACGCATCCATTACCTTTTTTATTATTTCAAACCACAGAAGAACAAAGAAATAAAATACAAACGTGTAACCAAAAGGCTTTTCCCGAAAAAAAAAAAAAAAAATTAACCAAAAAAAAAAAAAAAAGTGCGAAGGGTGGGTGGAAGGAAACCACATGGTTAGTGGTGGAGGTCGGAAATATGATAATCAAGACAAAAGAAAAAAAAATTAAAGAGAGAGGAAAAGTGAAATTGCATGAGGTCTGTCAATTTTCTACTAAACTTTTCCAAAAGCCCACCAAAGGTTCCATAAAAAAAAAAAAAAAAACTCGAATGTGAGTAGGAACATTTTTGAACTTTTCATTGTATTTTATTTTTTTCACACCGTCGAAAGCTTCTCGCACATCAACCAATTGTCGTTATGTCAGCAAGAATAAAAATTCCAAAATAAATGGCTTTGTCTAAATTTTTGTTTTTATTTTGAGTCATTCATTAAATTCGTTTGCTGAAGACACGCACTTTCAAAAAAATTGAATGAATGACTCACAACCTTACTCATCTGTGACACGTGACATTTCAACGTTTTCAAAACCCTATTTTTTTCCCTTCAACACAAGAAAGATCCTTTTTATGATTTCCTTCCGTCATTTTTTTTATTTGACCGACAACCATAAACTAATTGTAAACAAATGACGCGAACAGTTCTGAACGACATGGATAGCTCCTACTTTGATCTGGCTGTATTTGGTTTTGGCGGAATGATGAATTTGCATTCACCGGCTGTTTCTGCTGTCACGCCGCCGCCAGACGAGCGCGACAACGACAATGACGACATGATGGTGTTTCTCGAGTTCGAGAACCATCCAAACGATAACGACAAGGACAACGAGAACGACAAACCCACACTTATCCGCGAAAACAGCTTTATTGTGATTCCCAGCGACGCCGATTCAAAGCCAAGACCCGTTATTGTAGTTAATAATAACGCTCCACTGGCGTCACCCCCGCTAATGCTCGACTCCGAATTTCTACTCGGCCTGGGACCCGTGCTGCCGAAAGACCACACCGTGGCGTGCGACTTTGAGCTTGGCCCGTCGGCTGCCGGCGCATTGGCAAAGCATTTTGATGGCAGTGATAACCATCTCACTGATGACGACGACGACACGCAGTCGCCGAGATTGATTGTTGGAAGCAATGATTCGGTCGCTTTTATCGGCGAACCGCAGCTGCTTCTGTTGCCGACAACTACTGCTACCACGCGAGGTCAGAAAGAGTCAAGGCGTGCTTCGCGGAACCTTGTTTGCTTTGACTGTGGAACTACTACGACTCCGCTTTGGCGGCGGAGCGAAAACAAATTAAATATTGTTTGCAATGCTTGCGGTAAATATCTCTCCTGCTCCTCCTCGTTCATTTCATGACATTTGATGGTGCCACTTCTGAAGCACCCCAAAATCTCCAACATCAAAAATTTTTTCAAATTTTTTTCTTTCTTTTTTAAGTTCCTCATAATTTTAAAACCCTTACTTATTATTTCTCAAATTACAGGTTTGTTTCAACAAAAGTACCAAAAGAACCGGCCGTCGGCAATGCGGACGAAACAAACGAATCGGATGATACGGTCTTTGTCGTCAAAATACAGTCAAGTCGGTGGCAACAACGCCACACAACAAAAGCAACAACAGCCGTGGAGTATTTTAACACATTTAGCAAATGTTCGGCGGACTCCTAAATCTCATCAATTGCAGCACCATGGTACTCATAATTTACAAAATGGCAGCTTGACGCCACAACAAAAACTAGAGCAGAATCAAAAGCAAGAGCAGCAGCAACATCAGCATCGGCAACCGCAAAAACAAAAAATTGAAGAACAGTTTCATCAAGAGCATGTGGCAACACCAACAAACCCTGTTGCTGTGGAACAAGATGATTCAAAAACCACAGAGTTTTATGACGTGTCGTCGAATTTCATCAGTATTCCTGATACTTTCACAACTGGTGCTGGAGATGCTGCCACCGCAGCAACGTCAGATATTGCTACTGCTGTTGAACTTTCTGCAGGTCCCGGATGTTATACTTTGATGGCGGTTGACGAATGTGCAAATGTAAATGTTGTTGATGAGGACGATGAGGATATGGGATGGGCTGATTTATTGAATATTATGTAAAGAAACTTTGAGCTGAGAGTCTTGGCTCTTTTGATAAGAATTTTTCATATTTTTTATTTTTATTGCTTTCACTGGAAGAAGATATGGCGACTGTGGTAACAGCTACGACGATAAGCAAGGAAGAAGAAAACGATACGTCACCGACATTGTTGGGTAAAGCAATCGCCGAAATCGGAGTGTATATGCCAACGTCACCATTTCCATCAATCACGCTGCCCGAACTCAATAATCCAATATACCACCAATACGATCATAAAGATTACGGGCACTGCGACGACGACAACGACAGCGCGAACAGACTTCTGACACAGCATAGCACGCAGTATCATCGGCAGGAATACGACGAACAATTTTACAGCGGGCATATGTATTCTTTGCATGATTCGAAACAAGGCAGCAACAACGGCGACGGCGATGCTGCGATGGCAATTGCGGGAGGAGCAAAGCCGCGGGGACGGGGTCGTGGGCGTGCGAAGGTGGCAGTGCAGGCGCTGACGGAGACGGAGATGGAGATGGACATGGAAGTGGAAATGGGCGAGGCGGCGACGCAGATGGACACGGACGCCGACGCAAGCAAGGGGCCTGGGCTTGGGCTTGTTCCCGGGCACGCAAAGAAGAAGCGGCGGCGGGGTGCGCCAAACAGCGTGCTGCCGAATCTGCCGCAGCTGGTGGCGCCGGGGCCGGGGCCGGGTTCGGGGCTGGTGCTGCGCGGCGCGGCGGACGCACACGAAATGCCGCTGCCGCCGCAACTGCAGCTGCACCGGCCGCAGCACGCGCAGCTCCGCCACCAGCGCCTGCAGCTGACGCCCGCCGAGCGCAAGAAGCTGCGCGAACACAAACGCGGCCTCGTGTGCTGCAACTGCGCCGCGACCACGACGCCCATCTGGCGCCGCCACACCGACGGCGTCCGCTTCCTGTGCAACGCGTGCGGCCTCTACTGGCGCCACAACCAGAAGATGCGCCCCGTGCCCCAGCCCGTTCAACCTGCCCAGCCTGCCCAACCGGCACTGTCTGGAATCTCGGCGACCACCCCTGCCGCCACCATCACCACCGCCAACCATCAACATACTCCGTCGTTATCCTCAAACGCTAACTGGGTCTCTGCACTGCTGCATCCGAACCCAAATCTTCAAATCGTCAATCAACAGGAATTTGACATCTACCAATACATCCAATTGAGTCAACAGCAGATGGAGTTTGATTTAATGTGTCGCGAAATACTCAATTCGTCGTCATCGGCGTCGGCGTCGTCGTCGTTACTGTCTGGGAATCTTCAGTCGATACAAGACGCGCAGCAGCATTTTCATCAGCAGAATGGCAATCAAATGCAAAGCGGCAGCAGCCATAGCAATATTGGTAGCAGTAATAATAGTCATGCGCAGGAACATTCAAATGGACATGGGTATGGAAACTGGATCCGTGTGTCTGCGGGTGGGACGAGTTTAATTGACAGCAGTGGTGCAGAAGTTGGAGCCATTAATATTTATGGCAACGGCTTTCATGGAGATGGTGGTGGCGGCGGCGGCGGTGGTGGCAGTAAAAGTAATGGCGGCCACAGTGAGGGTGGTGACGGCGATGGTGATAAACTTGCAGATGTGAATTTCAATTTAGCAACTGATTTAACATTTGAAGAGTTATTGTGGGCTGGAGTGCTGGGTATGGGCTCATGATTTTTTTTTTTTTTTTGGTTATTGTATTTTTTTTTTTTTTTTTTTTTTGCAAAATAGATATGTTGATGCTAGTATCACGGTTGAAACCAAAGGAGGCCACTCATCTGTTCCTCCTAAGCATACAGGGATTGGATACACTGCACTTGCTATTGCCGCCTTGGAATCCAAAGTGTACCCAATTAACTTATCCGACAATAATCCTATTCTGGGATCCACGCGTTGTTATGCTCAGCATTCAAAAAAAGTCGATCCTTTCATCCAATGGGCAATTGAAAATTTGAACAATGGCGGTCGCCAGCTTTTGGCAGCAAAACTTTCAGACCGTGATCTGAGAACTGCTGCACTCCTAACGACCACTCAGGCGACGGACATTATTTATGGTGGTTTGAAAGTTAACGCACTTCCTGAAAAAGTCACAGCCATCGTCAATCACAGAATTGCTGTTGATTCGTCGCTGGCTGCCACGCAAAAGCACATTACAGAAGTGTTACTCTCAGTTGCGAAAGAGAACAAACTCAGTCTTACAGTGAATCAATTTGATGACCCAGAGAAAATTGCATTTGAATATTCCATTGCTGAAGCGCTAGGAAAAATCTCGGTGTCTCCTGCTTTTGGGAAAGGACTTGAACCAGCACCATCGTCACCTGCTAACGGAGATGGATCAATTGGTTGGAGCATTTTGGAGGGAACTATTCACTATGTGTTTGATGAAGACAGTCAGATCATTGTAAGCCCAAGTATGAGTTCAGGAAACACTGATACGAGGCATTACTGGGGTTTGAGTAAAAGTATTTATCGCTTTGGTGAGTGAATTCAAAGTTCTCGGCATCAGTTTACTAATATCTTATTGCAACACAGCTCCAACTGGTGGAATCAATGCACACACGGTTGATGAGCACATTGAACTCAAAAAATATATCAAGGCTATTAAGTTTTATCATTCGTTGATCAGAAACTGGAATGAATGATTTTCTGTGATGCAGTTATAATAAAAAATTTTAAAAGAAATTGGGAAAAAATGTTGAGAAACAAGCAAGCTTTGCTTCCCAGGAACACTATTCTCGTGACGAATTCCTTTAAATTGCGAACAACTAATGGACGAAATATTATTGTCATTTTAATTGCAGTGTCTGCAGCTGTATTTGTGTGGCTTCATTCAATTCGTGATGTTCAAAAAACTGGAACTGTTGATGTCGGAACAATCGGATCTACCGGATACCATTGCGATCAAGTTCCGGTTCTTGTTCCGAACTCTTCCCGGTTATATGATTTTCAGCTTTGTAGTCCGGAATTTGCGGCAACAGCAGCGAAACGTCTTTTCTAAGCAATCCAAATCCAAACTGTTTCGTTCGATAACATGACGGATTTATTGCCCACCGAACCGGATGTATCTGTGCATCTTTCGTTTCTTCGTTTTCACGCGTTTCTTGAAATCGCGTTCCCACTTGTTCACAAACATTTGGCGCGTCCCGGCATCAACAAATATTCACTTTTGTATTCTTGGAAAGGCGCCAATTTCGATGCTGCGCCACTAACTCTGATAGTACAAGTTATTGCGTAACTATTATGTATCTTTCGTCCACTTTATTGAGTCTAACAACAGGCTCATATTGATGTCGTTCCGGAAACAGCCAACCAGTGGACTCACGATCCATATTTTGGATACATTGATGCTGAAAATGGATTTCTTTGGGGTCGTGGATCCAGCGACACGAAGCCAACTGTAATTGGAACCCTTGAGGCTGTCGAGGCGCTCCTTTCTGCTACAAATGGAAAATATAGACCAACGTCTGATATTTATCTTGCGTTCGGTCATGATGAAGAAATTTCTGGGTACCAAGCGCCAAAAAGATTGCAGAATACTTGGAGCAGAACTTGGTACTCGCTGGAAAAGTTGGCGTGATTGTTGATGAAGGTACGTCGTTCGGCAGTATTGAAGATGTTCGTATGGCTACTGTTGCTACTGGTGAGAAAGGGTAACGAACGGCTTATATCGTGGTTTTGATTGATTACCTAATATATACATACAGGTATGTTGATGCAGCTCTTACCATTGAAACTAAAGGTGGTCACTCATCTGTCCTTCCGAAACACACACCGGTATTGGCTATACTGCATTAGCCATTGCTGCCTTGAAATCCAACGCGTATCCGATTAATCTTTCTGACAACAATCCTGTTCTGGGAACAACCCGATGCTACGTACAGCACTCAAAAAATGCGGACCCTCTCATCAAATGGGCAATTGAGAATTTGAATAATGGCGGCCGTAAAGTCTTGGCAACTAAACTAACTGAGCGTGATGCAGGAACTGCGTCTTTGCTCACAACTACGCAATCTACAGATATTATTTTTGGTGGCTTGAAAGTTAATGCGCTTCCTGAGAAAGTAACAGCAATCATCAATCATAGAATTACTGTTGATTCGTCACTTACTGAAACGCAAGAACATATTAAAGGAGTGTTAATTTCTGTTGCAAAGCAGTACAAACCGAATCTCACAATTAATCAATTTGATAGCCCCAACGAAGTTGCCTTCGAGTATTCTCAAACTGGTGCTCATGGAAAAATAAATTTTTCCCCTATTTTTAGTAAAGGCCTTCTAATGGTCAGAAATCAAGTGGCTGGGATGTTTTAGAAGGAACAATCCATCACCTGTTTGATGGCGACGATTAGATTATTGTCAGTCCAAGTATGAGTTCAGGGAACACTGACACAAAGCACTATTGGGGATTAAGCAAGAACATTTATAGATTTTGTAAGCGATTTTTTGTTTTCACATTTATTCTCAAACTAACAAAGAGAGCCAACAGCTCCAATTGATGGCAAGAATGCTCTTACAGTTGATGAACACATTAAAATCAAAGATTACATCAAAGCGATTCAATTCTATCATGACTTCATTCGCAATTGGAGTGAACGAATAAAAAAAATTTGATTTTGTCTGTAATTGATATTTTCTTCTGGATTCGTCTAATTGCTCACCACGCGACAAAACCATCTGAATTTATAGAATGCCATTCGGCTGTTGTTCCAGAATTAGCATGAACAATTTACGACATGTTTGATGAGGGCGTATTATTTTTGGACTGAGTATGTTCCTTGGATGCTAAGTTAGCGCATTTATCATTTTGGTATGCCTAGTATGTTTTAGGGCCGAATGAGAATTAAGAAAATATTGCCCAATAAATGGACGCTCTGTTTTGTGAAGCGTGTTTTTAAAAGTCGGTGGATGGAACTAGATAAATGTGTATTCAGAGCTAAAAAACGCCTCAAGTTCAAGTTTCAAACTTTCAATGCTACTTAAGGTAACTCGAAGTCATGCATGCAAACTTGAAAGCGCATGTTATGCAAGTGTGAAACCTTTTTAAATTGTGATTATGAACTTTCTGGAAATTTAAGTCCGCGTGCCAAATTGAAGCCAAATCAATTTGAATTTTTCGAAAAATTCAATGGATGGAAGAATCGCAATCAATCTGCTAACACCAGATGATCCAGAACAAACAGATTCGGTCGCAGATGGTGATAACAATATTCAGTGGATAAAGAGTCCACGTAAAAAGCGTTTGCAGCATAGAGTCTCGCAGTACAGGTTGGGTGGTTTCCTGCTTTTTCTGAATCTAACGTGAGAAAAAACAGTATCGAGCATTGGGGTGATTTACTCCGCATGTCAAACTCGATTCTTCCAGATATTTTTGTTCCTAGCTTGGCATTGACTGTATGGGCTACTCTCGTTTCTGTATTTTACCTCGTTCCACAGGTCAACTTTTTAAAGTTCGTCATCAAAACCTGTGTTTGTAAATGAAATGATGGATGAAGTAAATAAAATTGCAGGACCTGGGGATTACCAAACTCGATCCTTCTTATCACTATACTTGGATCTGCTATGTCACTGCTTCTTATTTTTCGTGTCAACACAGCATATGATAGATATTATGAGGGGCGCAAACTCTGGAATACTGTGCATTTTCAAATCAGAAATCTCGCGCGGTTCATTTGGATTTATTCTGCGTCTACTAGCGAAGAAGATATTGCTCGCAAGACCAGCGCAATGTATCTTCTAATTGGTTTTGCGTCTGCAACTAAGCATGTTCTTCGCAACGAGCCGAGCCACTTGTATGATGATCTTGGTCCTTACATTCGGCAAATTCCTCAATTCTCTCCGAAAATACAGCGTGTTGTGGATGGACTTCCCATTCCATTAGAAATTGCAATACATTTGCAAAGGTTTCTTAACAAATATTGCACAGCTGGTTATCTTGCGTCAGCGACGGTTTCTGGGCTTGTAGACTCTCTCTCATCATTACACCGTATTAAAGCATCACCAATTCCAGATGCGTACAGAATTCATTTGAAACAAACTGTAGTCGTGTATATTATTAGTTTGCCATTTCAGCTAGTCGCATCTCCACTACAATGGTTCACAATTCCGTTTGTATTTTTCTCTGCATTGACTATGCTTGGGATTGAGCGTATCGGTGCTAGAATTGAAAATCCATTCAACTATGATATTAATGGTGACCTATTTTTTTAATTTTATTCGTCACGTTTGAAAAAAGAGAGCTAAGTCTCGGTTTGCATTATAGATTTGCCTCAAGACGAGTTTTGTGATGCAATTACCGCAGAAATTAAGCAAATTATTGAATCCGAAGATGCCAATGAGGATTCCAAAGGGTGGATCACCCCATGCTCCCTCGAAATTCAACTGGTCGATTTGGAGAATCTCAAGAAAGTAACTATTGCTGCAATTTTAGCCCATAAAGAGAATACAGTATCAGCTGCCACAGCTGCTCAGACCCATGGATTTTCATTTGATATGCTTGTTTCAGTGCAGGGAATGGTTGCAAAACTGGTTGGTCCAAGTCATCTGACACCGCAAACTGGAGGCAGCAATTAAATTGTCATTTTTTTGTATGCCTTGCCTGATTTCTGCTCATTTGTAATTTTTTTTTTTGTTTGTGTATGAATTGTTTGTGCTTCATAAAATTCTGTTAATAGAATTTCGTTAAATTGATGTACTCTTTTTGATAAGGCGGACTTAGTTCACCACTCATTCTTGGAGAACTTCACAAAATTTCCTGCATTCTGTTTGAGTTCTCAACCATCATGTCTGATTGCTCCCACTTTATTAGGTGCATACCTGTTTTCCCATTCTTCGATTACATTTTTTAAAATTTTTACCATTTAGCTTTTTGTTTTTATGACAAATTGAGAAAATTAATCCACAATTATAGTTCCATGTTTGTTTCCGTGGTAACTTAATTTTGGGAGTGGAATTGTGTCAGTTCCAAGTCTTCCCAAAAATTTTGTGATTGCCTGAAATTTCTTTACCAAGAGACCAAAATTCAAGGGTTTTGGGAATAATTTTCTACTTTGATAAAATTTTCGCAAATTCCACCAATTTTTTTTTAATTTTTAAGATTTTTCTTTTTCAATGTGTTAAAAATCGAATTTAAGTGAACATGTCTGAATGTCCTGTGAACTTTATGAATCAAATTTTCATGTTGTTGATTTCTTTCTGTTGAATGAAGAATTTTATTAGATTTCCCCATAAGTGGTTTTGGGTATTTTACCACCATAGGACTAATAAAATCAATGTCTTTTGCCTTGTTGAGCAACCAAGACAAGATCTTCAAAAACTCCATTCATTATCTGAAGACCCTTATTTTCCAATAGTTTTGCAAATACATTAACAATATTTCCAAAGTTTTTGGTGTTTAAGTCTGTGAAAACAGAATGAATACATCAATCAGAACAATCAAAATAGAACAAAAAACACTCACTGTCTTTCATTTGAAACCAATCTTGGGTGTTGTAGCTTGAATCTGGAAGTTTTTGTTTCAGTGCTGTATTCTTGTTATCCTTTGATTGCTTCAATTGTTTCACTTCTTGGGTCAAGTGCTTCAATTCTTGAGTCAATTGCTTTTCTTTCTCACTCAATTGTTAATTTCCAATTTGCTTGAGGAGATCAACTGAAAAGCAAGTTGTTCAAGACTCTATCATTGACTTGATCAATTTGTTGACAGAGAAATGGATCTTCAGGGTGTTTGTGAATTGGATATATTGCAGTGAGATTATTTGAATTGTCATAACTGTTGTGGGCAAAGATGATAAATTGTCAGAGTTTGTAGACTGATGATCTAAATCTGAATTAAAGACAAATAATTTGTTGGAGTTTGTAGGCTGATGATCCAAATCTGAATTAAAGTCAAAGGCGTCTAAACCAAAAAGGCCGACTGGGTCTGAAGCTGTTAGATTTGAATCAAGGCTGACATTGTTTAAGGCTGTATTTTCTTCCATTTTGCAGGTGATGGTGTTAAAATTCCATGACCAGTGGCAACAGTCTGGAATAATTCACTGCCAAAGATAATTAGTCCATTAATTCTCTG
>JADGJH010000117.1:0-29701 GCA_027596945.1 Physocladia obscura
CAGTTCTTATTTGAGAAATACCTGTCCTTCTTACTCTTAAATTATAAAGCCTGTGAATAACTTCTAATCTAATAGCCCAGAGCTTTTGATTGTATGGAAAAGGCATTAGCAGCCTGCGATAAACCTTTTTGACTGCTCCCATTCCCCATTTGGCTGCTTGACAAATTGAAGTAATCGCATTACTTACTGCTTGTAAATTACACCAAATATTTGCTGGTGCTTGATCCAAATCTTTGTCTTTGAGAGGTGTCACAATTTTGTTGAACATTTTGTCGTTGACTGGAAAGGCGGAATCAGCACAGACTCTGTACTTTTGCAAAGTGAATTCTTTGTTCAGTACCTTCTCACAAAAGACACAGCTTGTTTTGCTGTCATTCCAAGAGCTGGGGCAGCTGTGTTTCATCCATGTAATTGTTCCTGTTTGTTTGTGTGTGTTGAATAAAATAGAATATGTTATCTGCTTACCGTCAACACCAAAACAGAGCACTCCAGTAACATATACGCAATGTAGCCAGCCATTATACATAGCATTTGCTTGTCTGCAAAAAATGGCTCTTGCACTTGGTAGTTTTTTCCGTCAATGAAACCAAACTTGTTCTTGACAAATGGCTCTTGTAATTTGACTTGTTCACTCCATAGAACTTGTTGCTGGTAAGTTGGCCATGTAATTTGAGCATCTTTGATATTCCTGAGGGATAGTAGAAGTGTCAATTCTGTGTTTGATAATACATGAAACAAAGTAGCAGGGGATACCAAACATCTCACATAATGTCTTGTTTTCCATAGTTCCACAGTAATAGTGCAGCAGCAATCCAAACACCATGATCTTTTGGTTGTTTGTTTTAGCGCCTGCTACTCTTGACAATATAGTATTTCGAGAATCCATCAAGTAGTTCAGAAACATATGCATATCAACAGAGACAACGTTGATAAAGCCTCCTGGATTTTCATTGTAGCTGCTGAGTAGTTGCTGCAAAAAGCAATTGTTTGGATTTCCCAGATTTACATTTGTCAATTGATGTCGTAATTGAAGCTGATTTTTTGCTCGTAATAACGCCAGTATTTGAATATAAATGCGTAGATTGTGTGCAATGCAGACAATGCAAAGCAGTAACATTGGGTTTGCGTTCGTTTCCAGTTCAGCAATATCCATTTTTTTTGTTTGTCTTTTTTGGAACAAATTATTTGGTTTATTTTTGGAGACACCATTGGGACAAAATTTTGGGACAAACCACCTGTCCTGCTGGGACGAAGACATTTTGTCTTTTTCATTTGTCCCAGTTTTGGAAGTCTTCCATTGTTCTGAAAAGTTTCTGAACATGACATTTATCACTTTTGAAATGAATTTAGCAGAGGATAACTTATTGTAAGAAATACTTCTATTCTGTCCTGTTTTCTGAGGAAATTTATTAGAAGAATCTAATTTGAATTCTAAAATTCTAAATCAGAATCTATTTACAATCTAAATTGTCAAAGCTTTAATAAAAACAACAGTGACTAATGTAAGAGAGATAATATAACCAAACTTTTAGTGCTAAATTCATTCTAAGAAAGGTCCATACACTCTTGGAATAGGGTTAGTAAAAAAAAATTGGTATTATATCCTCTCCAATATACACAACTTCCACTTGCAAAATCACTGCATGCCTTAAGTCAAGTAACATGGAGGTTTCTATCATCCAGCCAATTTTTTGTAAATTAGCTTTCAAAATTTTTAGTCAAAAATGTGAGATGAATCAAACATGTTTTAAGCTGATTTATTTTTCCAAAACTTGTCTTTGCTCTGCATTTTTATTCTTTTTGGGTATACTCTGATGTATTAGTGTACACTAATTCTACAAAGTACAATGTATGAAAATTTATTGATACAAACTACTTCTATTTCATTGAATTACTAAATAAATGTTATTCTTTATTTTTAATAGTCTTACATGAATTTGAATGAATGCATCAATCCCTGGATTTTGGGTTGAACATTTTGGGCAATTTTTCCAGTATCAATGGGCATAAAAAAAAATACTTTTTTTTATACTGGCCAGTTTATGGACAGGTTGTTTCTACAGAAATAAAACTTCAAAATAACTTTCTTTGAATGATGTGACAGTTTGAAGTTTAATTTGAGTAAATATAGAATAATAAATTGGAATTTAAATGCAAGCAAGTGCTTAATTTTTGCATTTCTTTTGCACCATAAAGCAGACAATCTTAATATTTTCTGTCATGGAAGATAAAGAAAAAAAGTGATAAACAAGGGGGGATTGTGTGGGGTGGATTAAATGAATTGTTGTTGATGAATGAAGGGGATTTTTGGGAAAATTTGAGGAGCAAACCAAAACAACAAAAAGAAATTATTTAATGTGAAAAATATAATACTTCCCCAGTTTGGGCATGGTGTCAGTTTTTGTGTACCAAGTGTGAAGTATGTTGAATAAACTTGTTTTGTGGTAAAAGCTTGGTGAAGATGTCTGCAATCATTGAGTTGGTGCATGTGAATACAAGCTCCAAGGTTTTGGAGTCGACTTGTTTGTAAATGAAACAATATTTGAAATCCATGTGCTTCAAGCATTGATGGGATTGTTTATTCTTTGAAATTGATAGCACCTTGGTTGTCTGCATATATGGTGGTTGGGGTGTTTTGAGTGATGCCAAGCTCATTGAGGAGCTGACATAATCAGACTCTTTCATTTTTAGCGTGATATGCAGCAATTTGTTCCACCATCATAAATAGCAATGGTTGATTGAAAGTTTGATCATGCTGATATGGGGGTGTTAGCAATAGAGAATACATATCTTGATGTTGAGTTTCTTGTGTCAATATTGCCAGCCCATTTGGAATCACTGTAGCCATAGAGAGTTGTTGTGTTGGGTGAGTTTCCATCAAAGAGAAGCCCATGGCTGTGTGTCATGGCTAAATATTTGAGAAGACAATTCAGGCATTCCAGTGTCTGACTTGTGCAACAAATATGTAGCAAGTTAGTGCACCAACACCATATGGAATGTCTGAGCAAGTCCTGCAGCCAGGTACATTATCAATTCAATAAGTCTGTGGTGCAAATTTAATTCTTCATCAAGAGGAGTTCCAAGTGTTAAATTTCAGTTGTTAGCAGGCTATACTTAAGGTGAGCAATTCCCCAATAATTACTGCCAAGTGTCTTATCAGTAATTATTGGATTGTCTTGCTTTGCCTGATCTCCTTTGTCAATTTCTGTTGCTTACCAAATGTTTGCAACAATACAAAGGGCACCTTGCAAAATTGGTTTGCAATACATGTTGAGGGTTCTGTATAGGTAAACACTATGTACAAATAAATTTATTTATTTACATGCAAAGCCTTTCATTTTCTATTCAATTCATACAAATTCTTGTTGGTTGCAAGACAACTAATTTTTCACTATTATCATTTGAAATTAAAGGAATTTCATTGTCAATTTGTTCAATTGACAAATTTCTTTAATTGGCAAATTAAAATAAAGAGACCATTGAAAATGGATCATTCAAAAATGCCTTTAAAAACTGTCTTCCATTGATGTGATTTGATCAGTTTTCTAAAGGAAGAATATGAAAGCAGTGGTAATGCGCTATAAATAGTGAATTCTGTGGTTATGTGCAACACATGTTGGTGACCTTGCTTGCAATTATTTTAAATGGATCAATGGTTTCATAATTGTTGACATTAATTCTTCTTCATGATTTAGTCACATAAAGTTGCCATTTTTTGCCACACCAACCCGATCTGCATCAGGTCTGTCAAATTAGTGCTTTTCTTTCAACCAATGTCTTTGCACCATATTAATTTCAAACAGTAGAATTGTTTTTTCTTTTAGAAGAATTGCAAAAAAGTGCTTGTAATGAGTACGAGTAGTCAAGTGCTTCAAACAAGTGCAAAGAGTACTTCCATTAGGGTTTAAAATCAGGAAACGGCCAAATGGAGATTGAAGAAAACAAAGCTTTGTGTTCAATTGCTTGGCATAAAATAAAGATACAAAAGGGACTGGTGGAATGCAAGAAAAAGTTATTGTTGCTCTCAGATACTTTATTGAGCCCTAACATCTTGCATCTACCAGATTGATTTTTATTTATAATTTGCTATTTACAGTATACTTTATTTTACTCCAATGTTAACTAATCATTTATTGTCATTATTACAATAAAACAATTTCACATTTATGCTCACAGAGCATTGATAATGTAGTATAATGAATTCTCATTTTTGCTCAATACAATACTTTCATTTATTAGAAAATACAATTCAAATGACATATATACATATGTAGTGACTTTACAATGCATGAATTGTGCTTTTGGATGAATGGGAGATGTCTGGATAAGTTATCAGTGTGTAATAATAAACACATAAAAATGAAATACCTTTAGAAAACTGTCATATCACCCCATTGATGTGATTTTTAACATTTTTCTAAGGTGAAAACATTGAAGTGATGATTAATGAACTAAAAATAGTGAAACCCACGGCAACACTACAAAAATCAACTAAAAAAAAATAATATAATAATAAAATAAAAATATGGCCAATATACAACGGAGAATTGATGGTGTTGTTTCATCAATTAATAAAGACAATACTGACTTGATGAACAGAAGGCTCTGCCCTTGCATTTATGTTGGATTTATCAATGGACAGTGGTTCATGAAGTAAATTGGAAAATGTTAGCTTGGGAACAGGTGTAAAGTTCTGTTAAGTACTAGAGAAGTAGAAGTATGGCTGCTGGTAGAGCTAAATGACAAGAGTTCGAGATTCAAGCATGAATATAATTTGAAGTGTAGAAGTTAAAACTTAATAAAGACTTTTTTATTATATAGTTGGAGTTGAGAGTTTAATACTAAATAGGTACCCGACTCAATCTCGCAGGGCGTGTCGCTGTATCTACGCGAGTCGCCGCCGGAAGACTCGATGGCGGTCACGCACAACCACGGCGTCGACTGCCACCATTGGCCGTGCAGCACCTGGCGCTGCCCACTCGACGTCGGCCCTCTCGCGCATAGCCCGACACCTGTAGGAAAACAAATCCCACGAAACTGATCTAGAGAGATTTTCGTATTCCGCACCATCCATACCACATGCGCGGCAGAATCGAATCAGCGGTCTCGATAACGAACATGAAGAAGATGACGATCTTTATGACGATAAAACAACACAAGTCCGCGAAGATGATGACGGATATGGCAGTGATCAAGACATGGACTCAGACTGTAATGAGTTTGGAAGTACAGGAATTAATTTATCAAGAAACTGTCATTTTTGAAGATCCTCTGGTTGCTGGCTTTGAAAATACCGATGACGAGGACGACGAAAGTCAACATCACAAAGTAGCTGCCGTCATCATCCTCAAGCCATTTGAGGCCGCAACTGAATGTGATGTTGTTATTTCTTTGGACGGAGATGAAGTCTCAAATGATTCCAGCGGTGGATAGTTTTAGATATGATGCGAACGCAGCGGTGTTGGCAACTTGCGTTGTAAGCAATGGGAGCAGCGACAGAGTGTTTGGATCGTATTTGGCTGTGTCAAATGTGGCAGAAAGCTTACTGTGGGTTTCAAGTGTAGCATCAACAGTACCACAAAATAAAAGATTACACCAATTCAATCACGAGGATACCACATTGATTTCTTCATTTCCAGAGCAAACTGGCAAAAAATATGAATAATATGAAGCAAATGGTAGAGGCTTTTTTTTAACCCTAAAATTTTTGACACTGTTTTAATACATAATTTGAAGATTACAATGAACAGGAAATTTGGAAGTGTCATAACGGCGTTGAATGGCATGATTATTTTTTTCAGGTGACTTCCTCTCGTTCCTTATTTTTTTTTTTCATATATGGTGTTTTCTTACTTTTGCAATTGCACAGCTATCTCCAATGCCCTACAGACATTGAAATAGCAAAAAAACTATTCTTTGAAGTCAATACGTGTAAACACTCTACTTCTAACCACAGTAAGTTTCTCAATCTTCGTTGCCTCCCTGTTGGAGAAAGCTGGGAGCAAAGTTTTGTGCACGGTTTGCTTCGTTCTAGAATTGTGTTTTTGGTGATTTCCAAAAGCGCTCTGGTTGATTTTCATCCAAATATGTTGTTGAACGTGACTTTATTTTTCTTTGGCTACTCAGATACTGTAATTGAGTTAGTGAATTTTTTAATTTTGTTTTTGAAACTTATCATTATAAAATGCAGTGTTTTTGGAAATGACATGGAAAATTAGTTAAACGGTACCAAAAAAGTAAGCAAGCACTTTTTGAACAAACGACGGTGAGAACTCTCAATCTTTTTTCCCGACATTACATAAAATAAAGTGAAAATATTAAATTAAATCAAACAAATAGCTATGTTCTTGGAAACTTGTTCTTTGAAAATCTAAAAGAATCTAACAATCAGTCCACTTTAAAGGCGAATTCAGCTGACTTTTTGATGGCAGTCCTGCAAAAAATACTTGATTCATCTTTGGCAAACATTGGTATGACTTAAAAAAAGGGGCATTTCCCTGTTCTTTCAGTGGATGCTGACACCACTATCAACCAAAGCTTCTCCGACTCAGTGATGGCCTACACCTTCAAGTGATTCAAAATAGTGATAAACGTACTGTTGTCACCTTGGAAAACTATTGTGGTCTAGTTTCTGGGGAAATACATGCGAGGGATTGCATTTTATTAAATGGAGAAAATGGACAACTTGAAATTTGGGGACATGAGCCTTTTTCAAGCAAGAATGGCAGCAAACTTGATCCATTTTGCAAAAAAGGTCATCTTAAATACTTGGATCAAGACGTTGTTGTCCTTCGACATCGGCATATAGTTGCAATTGTGTCTTGACATTTGAATGCGACGGAGCGAAAAATTGACGTTCGTTTGATTTCACAATGCGAGGAAAACGAATTCTGAATTGCAACATCAAGTAACTATATTGTACAAGATTTCAATAGTGTAGATGTGGTATTTGTTGGTATAACTGCAGAATCTTTGTTCTTCAAAGTTGGCAGTAGTGCTGCTGTTGTGATTGTATCATTGAGTGTTGAAAACAACAATATTAAACTGAATTTTGACACTAAAAAAAATTGCATACCGGTGGTTCTGGGTCAAAGATCCAGCAAGTAACTTTTACTGCATCACATCTTATTGGAGTTGAAGATTCATATGTTTTTGTCTGGAACAGAGAATCATGTGAGCAGATAGGAAAATTTGAGCGCAAAACTCTTTTTGATCATGCAATAATAAAAAGAAAAGAAATAATAAATCTTAACAAAAAATTCCAGTTCTTTTTTTTTTTTTTTTAAAAAAAAACGAAAAAAAAAAGTCCACAAAAACCGAATACGGTGCATATTATAGTGCGCAATTTCGACAATCTTTTGCAGCAAAAACATACGTGGGGGACCATCAGTTTTTGTTGTTACAACAACACCAACCGGGACCTTAGTGTTGTTGTCGGTAGTATGTGTCGGAGACTGGTGTGGAGTCGGCAATAAAACTGGCGCACCATCTCCGGTGGGACTAAGAGCTTGCATTTGCGCCGCTCTTACGATAGATATAGGATCGATTCCAACTTCTTCTAATGACGCATGGCACACAGCTTTGAAAAATTGAAGAATCGACGGCCCTGACATTGCTGTTGAGGAAGTAAAAATGCGATCCACTGCAACCACAGTATCTTGAGAAGTAAATTCTGACAGAAACTTTTCGACATTTGGATTTATAAGTTTAGTTAAATCTTCTTGCTGTTGGCGGGTTGAATCGAGGGAGGCTCCACGAGCAGCTGCGCCAAGAAGCTGAAGTCGTTCCATTTGACTGACAATTTTAATTATATGAAACCAGGAAGAATCTAAATGCTCGGCGTAACTTTGAAAAAGAAATATTCATGTGTCAATCATCAACATTATCAAAACATATCTATAAAGAGATGTCGCTTCACCTTAAAGTTAATCCCAAAAGGGTTCTGATCGCTTTAATATTTTTTCTCTTAAAATCGCGAAAATGAGAAAGCCCAGTCAGTTTGCTCAAACTAGTGACAAAGGCCTCTCGCTCCATCTCCATTTTGAACACAGATGCAATTTTTATTCCTCCGGCAAACCCCTCCAAACATAAATCTACCAGATTCAATTCATCGTCGTTGCCACTTTTTTTTGCTGTAGCATCGTCGACAAGATCGTCTGTTATATCGTCGACAGCAGATTCAAAGAGCTGGCTGAATGCAGCAATCAATGGCCAACACGCTGTGGCAAACATTGGCTTGGCAATTTCCGGCTGAACAGCAATTTTGAATGGAGTCATTTCGTTGCTACCATTGGCAGCTGAAGACATGAGCTGCTGGCTCTTCTTTTGGATTTGGGCAATCTCTAGTCGATATAAATCCATCCGTTCTTTATCTGAAAGCTCGTTTACACCCCATCTGTAACGCTTATCAATAAATTATGTATAGAAAATTTAAAAAACCCTGAAAACCAACCCTTGCACCATTTTGGCAAATTTTCCAGTTTGCTCATCTTCCATAACAATTTCATTGGCCAGAATTTCATCAAAAATACCTTCCAGGTATTCGTCCGGAAGATTAGCATTGTCGTTGATACCTCTGTTCAGCATAATCTATTCATAATTTTTTTTTTTTTGATGCAAAAAAACTCACCTATTATTCTTTAGAAACGCCTCTTTGTCCATCCGATCTTTGATATGGGCACTATGAAGATCAGTATTGAGCATGATAACCGAGAAGGCAAGAGTATATGCCGTGTCGGCTTTTGCAAATATGTCCGGATTATTCTCACAATATCTATCTGCAAACTTTTCCATAAGTCTGTCAATCTATATTTATAGATAAAAAAGTGAGCTGGTAATTCAAAAAAAAAACAAAAAAAAAAACCTTTTGAGCCTCTCCTGGCAGTCTGAAAGTTTGCAAAAAAGCCCGCAAAGCATCCACAAACCCAACACCATCAAAATCTAACGTATCCACAAACATATGCATGACTTTAATGTAGAACGCGCCCCCTTCCCCCAAATAACTTCCAATCGCCGTTTTATCCAAACCAGGAGTATTACGCAGAAACATCGCAATACTATACGCCTCATCATCTTCATCAGATACTTCAAGAGAGGTTTCAGTATTGTTATTATGACCGACAGCGCGTGTTTGCTTTGAAATAAACCCATGTGCTTTAAAAAATGAAATTCCTTTGATCGGCTTTTCAGCAAACAGTCTCACGGCCTGTTTCAGCAATGCTTTTCTTTGCGCAATCAAGGCAATAGCCGCCCTCTCTTCAGCAGCCGCCACTGCATTGTCTTGACTTTGATTTGCAGGTTCATTCGTCACTGTCGGTGTACGTACAGGCGATCTCGCAACTGCACCACTGATGCCACTTCCACTAACTCCGACAACCGCACTCCCGCTTTGCTGTTGCGCAGTTGCTAAACTGCCTTTCTTTTGCGCAATTGAAACATCCTGTAATCGCGTATTCAACACAACACGATCATCAGAAGAAGCAAGCAACGCATCCATCAACAAGGTCTCAGCGGTTTGCTGCGACCGCTGCGGTGAAGCCACTGATGAGACATCGTGAGCCAGCCAAATCTCATATTCACCACTATTATCGCTGCCATCCAACTTGGAATTAGACTCACCAATAGCATTTACATTAACGCTAGCAATAGTCAATCGTACGCCAACTGCCTCTTCAACGCGACTCCACGAGACAAGGCTCCTGACAAGAGCAACTAAACACCGAACAGCTTCCATCCGCGCCTTTGCTTCCAAAGTTCGAGTTTCTGCAGCCGCTGATGCGCGGCTGTCGAAGCCCGCGAACGCCATAAGCGAGAGAGACGCTGATGCAGCGGCAGAAGACGAGGACAATGATATTAAGCCGGTAGAGTCGTGTCCGCTGTGTTGGGCGACTCGCGTGCTGACGGTGAGAATGCGTTCATACAACGACACGCAGTGCATGTCGCAGTCGTGGTTGAGGTAAGTGTCAACAATAGTTTGTGGATCTGCACAGATTTTACGTAACGATTGCAATACCATTAGTTTTTGCTGCGCGGGTGAGTGTGGGGTTTCGACAATATGAAGGTATATTGTGTTGAGCAGAACCTGACAAAAAATACACAAGATAATAAAAATTAAAAATAAGATGCAAACAAAAATATATATTTTGTATATATTACACAAACCTCAACTTCCGACTTCATACGCGCACGATAATACCTCAGAACAAGCAAAAAAATAGACAAACTGAATTCAAATAACCCTATATTTGTTGTGATCGCATTCCGCGAAACACTAGCTGCAAGAGTTGTCTTGACAAGATCAGCATACATATCTTCAGTCTGCAGTACATGTCCAGCGTTACTTAGAATCGACAAAATCATTTCAAGTGCAAGCGCCCGTGCTCGAATCGTATTCAAGGCAACTGCGTCATCAGTGTGGGAAAACGAAAATGAAGACGAAGAAGACGATGCGGCGGCACTGATACTTGCAGGATTAAATGTAGATGCAAGACTGGAAAGACCAGAATCGGTCTGAGTGCTGAGACGGCAGAGAAGCCTGAGGACAAGAAATGCGTCCTTTTTGAGCAGTGTATTGTAGTATGCGATTGCGGGATCATAGGCGGTAACCACTTGCTTTGTTGAGCCTGGCGAGGAGGATTGTTTGGGAAGTGTATTGGGATTATTTTCGCCTCTGTCCCCACCGCTTTCAACAGTTGAAGTTGAATTGGACAATAAATCATCATCTTCAAGCATTCCAACAATGCGTTTTGGCGCTTGTAACGGTTTGATCGTATTGGCAGGTGGAAAACGATAGTTTGTCGAGACTGTGGCGATTCCATTCAATTCAACACTATTTGAGTCCTCATTTTCCAATTTGTCATTCTCATAACTGTTTGAATTATTATTCAAGACACCAGATTTTTTGACAACACGTGCATATCGCTCCATTCGAGAAAATACAGCATGAACAATTTGAGTTAATGCGGCTTTTGCGAGGACACTGTTTGAGCCTTTTGAAGATCCCGCAGCAAGATAAATATTACAGCATGTTTGAACGGCTTTCAAAAGCGAAGCAGAGTGCACTTGGCACGTGGAAGTTGAAGTGACTGCTGTAAGCAAGACTTTGAGGACATGAGTTTGAACCGATGCATCTGGAGAAGCAGATAGAGACGATTCGCCAGAAGAATCGAGAATTGACGACGAGTGAGAGAGTGAAAAACAAACACAGACAGAATGAATAATTTCGTCAATGAGGAACTGCTGCTGCTGTTGCTGTTGGTGATTCTGCTGTTGCTGTACCTGAACTTGCAGCAACGCGGAAGAGTTCGCATCCAGCGATGCTGTCGGTGTGGAAGAACGTGGTGAAGACACGTCGATGGCGGAAAGATCGTTCCCAGTTTCGGCGGCCGGAACACTTACACTGCCGGAACGAAACGCGTAATTAAAAAGCAGACCGAGCGACGATGTTGCTGCTGTAGTAGGTGTCGATGCAGTTGTCGATGCAGTCGTCGATGTTGGTGTGAACTCTGACGATACAACATTATTGTTATTATGATTAAAACTGACAGTGTTGCTGTTGCTATTGTGATGTGAATAAAAGACTGAAAGACGCGTCGAACCGCGAAGGGTTTTATGGGCAACGAGTTTCTGAACAGCGTCCAGCGCAGCTTCTCGAATGCGAGCAGGCTGGGTAGCGTGCAGACAAAGCCGGAGAGCGGGCCAACAAGCAGCGTCTGCACTGTATTTTATTCATGGTTGGCATATTTTATTAACGGTATTATTTATCATTCGTTTATTTCTAATACAATACAAATTACAAACCTTGGAGTTCCGTCGGCAAACACGGGAAGCGTTTTGTCAACAAGGCTTCGTTTCGCGGCACCTATTGCGTCGCCGATTGCTGCCGAGTGCATTGTCCCGCCCAGATTTGCCGCCACTGCCGCCGAAACCCGCTCCAAACTTGCCGCGATTGCCAAGTAGACTTTTCTGTCCAGGCCATCTTTTCCGCTTTCTTTGCCACCCTCTTTTCCCATCTCTTTTGTCACCTCGGCATTTGTCCTTATCTCTTTTGTCGCCACGGGCTCTTTCTCCGTCTCGTCAGCCACTTCCCTTGTTGTCATTTCTCCTCCACTCATTCAACAGAGATTCTTTGGCACTTGGAAAAAAATCATTAAAGGAAAAGTTCAATAAACTCTTTCAACGCAGGAAGCCGTGATCGTTTACAAGCGGATCTGCATTAATAGCATCGGCAAACGCAATGCATCTCTTGATAGACGTAGCGTCGATGCGACGCACGTATTCGATCGAGTCTTGAACTTCGTAGGACAAGCGGATTTGGCGGCATTCGCAAAGCAACTTTGAAACCCGTTAAAGTTTTCTGTGCGCCGAGCACTCCCGCAAAACGCTTCGACGGAATCAACAACAAGATATTGACAAATATTCACATTTTCCTGTGTTTTTTTAGTTTTTTGCAGTAGGCATAGTTGTGTCCCAATGAATTTCAAGGTGATAGAGGCCTATTTGCAAGAACATCTTTGTGTTAAAGTTTTGATGACTCTGTGGTGAGAGTTAATATAATGAAACAAGTAATGCAAACAAAAATAATAAATAAATAAAAGATATTTTATTATTATTATTTTTTTCCAAATTAAATTATTATGATTATTCAAATTGCCCAGCAGTGCGAAACAGGTTGCACAACATCAGTGCTCCATCCACAGGGTATAGCACTGATGCACACAGCACCGGGAATCTATCAAGCAAGGGCCCACCTGCTCCTGTTGGGTTTCTCATTGTTTTTATAAAACAAAATCTAAGTAATGAAGATTTATTATTTGAAACAAAACAAAACAAACAAAACAGTTGCGCAACATCATTGTTTACCCATGAGAATTGACGCTGATGTGTGCTGCGCGTGGATATCCATCAGGCAATGGAACTGGCTGCATCTGTTGTTTGTCTGTGTTTATTTGAAAATAACAAAGTAGAAACAAGAACAACTGCATTTTATTAGTGTCTACCCACAAAGATTTATGCTGATGTACATAGCATGTGGATATCCATCAAGTAATGGAGCCACCTGTCATGTTTTTGCTTTGTTTTTATTTAAAATAAAATTAGCTTTATTAAATTAAAAACACAAACTAATTTAAGCATGACAGCCACCAAGCACACACCAAAATTACACCAGTAGATCCAATCCACAGTTTGCAAGAGGTGTGTTTTGGCAGACTGTACCTTTGAAAAATAAAAATAAAAAGAAACATTAGTTATAAAAAGCTCCAATCACTCACCTGGGCCATAAAACACAAGGGCATGGCTTGTGTAGTATACTAGGGTAGAGAGCAGGAGCAATCATAGCTGGTGCAGCATTGTTGGCAACATTTTGAGCCTGACTCTTTGTTTTTTTTCAAAATGAAAAAAAATTTGTTGTAACCACTCAGCCAAAGCCAACTACAGCTACCAGCACCAAGAACAGGCAAACCAAGGCAGCTCTGTTATATTTAAGAAATAAAATGCATTATACAAGCTGAATAGATGTTAAATAATATTTAATAGAATTGGAAATAGGAGTATTATTTATTAGATGACTGTGAAAGAAAATAATATTATTTTCATTCACGGCAAAATTCAAGAATAGGGATTAAATGTTCTAACTTCGTCTTTTACATTTGAACAATTTTCTTTGCTAAGAAATTGGTTTTTATTCAATATTGAGGCATTGGAAATGAGGCACAAAAGTTTTCCTTTGAGGCACAGAATTGGGTATATTAAATTAATATTATATTCTTGGAAATAAATAATAAGATTATAAAACTAAATTATAATTTACTGTGCCAGTTCAAGTGAATCCACCTTTGCAGGATTCAACAGACTGTGCATCAAGCAACTTGAATATGGGTAGAATGGAATGAAATACAAAGGTTATTGAGTTATTAGAGTTGACTTGTGTTTCTTGTTTTCAACAAATCACAAAATAGGTCTTGACTTTCACAATTTTTGCAAATTAGATCAAAATGAGACCAAAATCAAAGAAGTCAGGGCAGGAATGAACCATTGATGTACAAAATGCACTCAACACAGTGTATGATTCATGGAAGCAGGCATATCCAAATCAAACAGAACCAGTTCTGACTATTATTTGTGAATATGATGGTTCAGGTGACTTAGATGTGTACCAAGCAACTACAAGTATCAAACACATCAAACAACTTGGTTGGACAATATTTTTATTATTCATTTAATACAGTTTAAGATTCCAAGAATGTTCTCCTGTTGAGCATGTCCTAGGTGTGCAACTTATGAGTGGCAGATCTACAAAAAAATGCAAAATTTTTGAATATGCTGTGAGCTCATTGAAAAAACCTGCAATCACCACAAATGTTGAAGAAAACATGATTATTCAGCTGCCATCATTACTTACATTGGTCTTTGGATTTGTAAAAAGCATCAAAGGAATTCAAATGTTTTATTGTGGAGTTTTTTTTCAACAAATTGTTGATTACAATGTTTTGACATTGTTTGCTAGAAAATGATTCAACATTAATACTTAGACTCTCACTGACAAATTGGATTAGTCCAAAATTCTGAGTCATCAAGTTTCAAAACATCCAGAATCAATGTTGATCCTTGAAGCTGCAAAATTGAAAAGAAATTGCCAGTTTGAATGCCATATTCCTCTTAGTATTCAAATTATTCTTGGTACAATGACACATAGAAATGGAATCCAAAAGTTGGTTTTGCAAGGAGGAAAATGGATGAATCAAGTGAAGGAAATATTTCTTATTTTTTAAATGCAGGTTGTATTTTTGTTTTTCAAGAATATTTTGCTGTTGAAGGCTTTATTTTAGCTTGTTGAATAAAATTCATTATTATTTTTTTTTGCGAAAGATGGGAGCCAAAAACAAAAAACACCAATTTTATTACTCATTCAATCAAAATTTGTCATTTTCATCCCCTTCTTCATCATCATCATCACTGTCTTTCTCAGCAAGTTTGCTCAAAACTCTCTTTGCATAGTCTTGTGTATTCCTGGCAGAAGCATTATCCAGTCCTGCTGTGTATTTTATCAGGACAGATGGATCTGGATTTTGGGCAGTTAGGCGTAATAAGTGGAGCAACGCTCGTTCGGCTGCCAACTTGATTGGAATCACTCTCTCACGCACAAGCAGCATGATTGTTGGGACAATCAGACCAAGATGGGGCTGGACAGACTGTGGGGACGGTTTTTTGTTAATTTTAATTTTAAAAAAAAGTAAATAATAAATATATTGCTTACTTGATAATGTTTTTTGGCCAAATTTTTGATTCCAAGGACTGCAATTCTGCGTGCATCAACTTCCAACCCTTCTTTGGACAGACCAACAAGCCGATTGAACAATTCAATTTTTTCGTCCATTTCAAGGCTGAAAAGACCCTGTGCCTCGAGAACTAATATATGGTTTGTACATAGTACAGTTGCTTCAAGCACAACGGATTTGCTGGATTCGAACCCTTCAAATATTTTACTTACTGTGACAGTCATGAATGGTGCAAAAGATGTGATTGCTGCCGGTATATTTTTGACAAGCTGAAACAGAGATTCCATGAGACCATGACGTTTCGTATACAACGTGGATGCTGATACTGTTACATCGTCCAGAATTTGTTTGCTCAAGATTTTCGAGCTGAGCAACGTTTTTACTTCTTCTTTACTGATGTATTTGCAATAAGTAGCCAAGCATTTTGCCGCAAACTTTCGCACAATATCTTGTGTGGGTGGACAAGTTTAATTTAATAGTATTATTGTCGTAAATGCGATAAACATAAAAACTAACCATCGTTTTCGTTGCTGCTAAACAACGCTTCAACCAAAAGCGTTTCAATAGTTTTTTTACTCACTTCAGTGATTTCCTTTCCTTCAAGTCCGTTTAGCAAGCCCAATAACGCTCCCCACATTGCGTCTCTGACGCTCTTTTCTTCCGCCGTCTTTATTCCTGTTGTCAATTCCGCTACAAGAGGGTCTAAACGAGGTTGCAGGCCAATCAAGAGGGTCAAACATTTACGAGCGGGTGTTTGCACGTTCAAAACTGGTTCAGAAAGAGATTTTATAAAAGTGCGTTGAAGTTGTGGCAAGAACGGCTTCAAATTTGCAGGAACTTTGACGAGCAGCAGCCTGAAAAAAATAAAATCAAAAATAAAAGAACAAAAAAAATTCAATAAAACACACCCCAAAGTATTTAGAATCGCCGCCTTCACACCTGGAGCTACTCTATCTCCAATAATTCTAATTAAAGGGCCAGTGATTTGAGTCACAAATGTCTTCAGTCCATCGGCACTGGTACGTCTGACCAAGTCTCCCAGTCCTTTGGCAGATTCTTCCCTGACATCCGAATTTCCGTACATTAGCCCTTGTAAAAAAAATGGCAAAACTGGTGAGATGCCCTTTGGCAAACAAAACCCTGCCAACTCTTGATTGGGCCCCAATCGTTCAGTTGCACTAGTAATCGCGCGTCGAATCGGCACAACCAATCTTTCCATGTCGTCTTTTTTGACTCTCTTTGCCAAAGCGTCAATAGCACTCCATGCAGACTGTACAAGGTCAGATGCATACTTTGGAGCACCTTGGAGCATTTCAAGAAGACGATTAAACCATTCAATTGCAAATTCCGACACATCCACTTTTGATCCTTCACAAAAGATCATAAATGCATCGCATGCTGCTTTAACTCTGCTTGGGCTGCCTTCAGAAACTGATCCAGAAAGAATTGGCATCAATGTGTACAATCCATCATCATCAACACTCAGGAGCAGAACTTTGAGAGCGTCTCGAATATCTGGCACCGCATGATCGCCTTGGTCAAGTCCATCCATAAGCACAGGCAAAATTGTGCTTAAACGTTTGTTCAAAGCGCTTCCAGCAACTGAAATTAAAGATGCTAGCGCCCGCGCATTGAAGGCGGTGATGGGAGTTGCGAGCAAAGTTGGAATTAAAACTGGGAAAACAACATTGCTGCGAACCGACATGAGTTCCTTTAATGCTTCGAGGGCGTACGCGCTTGATCCAGTGCCCCCTGCCTTTAATTCATTCAACAAGCTTGGCAAAACTTCGTCAATCGCCTTGGCTCCCATGTGTTGATGGAGCATATCGAACGTTTGAGCAGCCGCTTCACGAACTTCTGGCTCAGAATCCATGAGAGCCTTTTTGATACTTGGAAGACATTGAACAACAAAATCCACAAGTTGAGCTTTTCCAGCAGTTGCCATAATTTCAGACATTCCGATACAAGCTCCTTCTCTTGTCGACGCAATCTCAGATTTTAATCCACTTTCTAAAACTGGAACAAGTTCGTTCAAAACGATATCTCCAAGTTTTCTGACCAGGTCTCCCAGTGTACGCGCTGCAACACCACGCTTTTCAAAATTCTCATCAGCAAGTGATTCAATGACCATCTGAATGATCACAGGCAAAATTTCCTTCAGCGTGCGTGGAGTGTTGCTGACAATCGATTTCCACACATGTAAAGCGGCGGATCTGACAATTCCGTTTGTGTCAGACCTGACAATATAAAGAGCCGAGAGAACAGAGTCGTATCGTTCTTGCCCCAGAGTTGAAATAAGAGCCTTCTTGTTGTGCTCAGTTCCAATAGAATCGTCTTCATTTCCTTCAACATCAATCTTTCCTGAAACACCAGCGATTCTATACAATAGATCACCCATCAACTGAATCGACGATTGACGGATTCTCCAGTTCTCATCAAACAAACCTGTTTCGAGCTCTGGAAGGAGCACGTTGACAGCCGTTGTGGCATAATTGCGTACAATAACACGGCCAGCTTTCATAGAAGTCTCACGAACTGAATCTGTTTCATCGGCCAGTCCACGCAAAATTGGAGGAATAATACCGCCAATATAAGGTTGAAACGAGCTTCCAAATGTTGCTGGCAAGAAAACCAGTAATGTAATAAATCCTTCACGAACGTAAGTTCTTGGTGACATAGCGTAGTTTAGAATTTCTGGCATCAGAGATTCGAGTCTTTCAAGACCAGCACCATTTAGAATCTCGGAGAGGCCTTGTGCTGCTCCAGCTCGATCTACAGCACTAGTTTCTGACTTAAGAGTTTCTAATAGCTCGGAAACTAAATCTGGGAAGTTCGACTCTCCAAGTTTAGAAAACATTGACCCAAGTGCCTGAGCTGAAATAGCTCGTGCTTCTGGAACTGGATCAACAAGAACTTCTTTCAAGCCAGGAAGCAAAATTTCCAGATCTTTTTTATTTTTATTTATTTATTATTTTTTATTTAAATTTTCAGAAGGATATCTCATAACAATAATTCATCAAAAAGAACTCACAAGGTATCAAATCTTTTTGGTCAGTCAAAGTTGCCATCTGTCCCATAATTTGAGCAGCCTTTTTCTTCGTTTCGGTGACACGTTCGATTAAACCTCTTTGTAAAATCGGAACAATCAGGGCCAAGGATGGAGAATCGATGTAGTGAACAAAAGACGTTTCTAATAAAGCCGTGAGAGCAGCTTGGGTGTTTTCATTTGGATCAATTAGTGCCGCCAATAATTCAGGAACTAATTCTTGAATTTCTGGATTTTTAATGACACTTCCAAACGAATTTAACGCTTGTTTTGCTGAGTCTTGTACCTTGATATGTGTATCTGCCAAAACTTCACACAGGCGAGGAATAATTGTTGGTAGAGAGAGTGATAATTGTTTTGGAGCAAGAGCCGCCATTGATCCAAGGGCTTCAATAGAGCCTGTTTTCGTTCTCCACGCTTTGTCATCTAATCCGTTCAGCAGTGAAGGCATAACAAGTTTAACACAGTGACCAGATAGCTTTGACATGATGGCTTTACAGGTATAGTTTGTGGCCTCTCGCACCTCACGTTGACTGTCTCCATAACATACCAACAAGAGAGGAAGAATTTGAATGACATAAGGTTCGAACAAACGGCCGAGAGTCACTGACAGAGTTTCAAACGCAAATAACGCGCCTTCCCTTCTTTCATACTTTTTCTTATCCTCAATTGCCTCCTTCAGTGAATTGATGATTCCAAACTCCTTTAACGACCCAATCCCCTTTCCTTTAACGGCACCTGCAATTCCATACGCTGCCCCACGACGCTCAGCATATTTTGCTGAAGCAAAAAGCAAGCGTAAAAGCCTGTCAAATAATTCACGAGTTTGATCGCCAGACATTGTTTTTATAAGTGGTGGCATGCATTCTGAAACAGCAATTTGAACCACTTCAGATGGCGTTTTTAAAGTTTCAACCAAACGATCGACAACGTCTGGAATTTTACGATCAGATGCATCCAAATGCTGAGCAACAGTTCCAAGTAAAATTACTGCAGATTCACGAATCAAATCGTGCGATTTCGAAGATCCTGCTGGACTTGACAAATAATCGGAGAACGTTTTAAGAAGAACATTTACAAAAGATTTTCCGGTATCAGTATTGGCAGCTGCAATACCAGCTTCGAGCATTTGTAGTCTCACTGACTCTTCGCGGTCCCCCAATGCTTCTTTTTTGATCAGAAACTCGAAAAGCAAATTGAGCAGTGCCTCAGATTTTAAGACTGGTGCGCAAGCCTGTAATGCCAAGGCGATACCACTGCGGGAAGGCCACTCGTCTTTTTTGTGCAACGACGCAGGAATAACAATACCAAAGTCATCATATTCTGGCACAGGCAAAATATTCTGATAAAATATTAGCAAAGAAAATAATTTTCAGCACCTGGGAAAGTACCTTAATTTCATATATTGAAAAAATTTCTTTCAAAACATTTTCGACTTCCTCATCCAAAAATTCAAGCGCGGCGTTTAAAGATTTTCCTGCAGCAATCCTGATTTCAGAAACAGGATGACCTTTTTTTATAAAAATTCAGCATCATTTTTTCCATTTTCTGAAGAACAGAACAATCAAAAACCTACAAATTAATTCTATGACTCCTTGAATTCCGTTTACGCCCAATGTTTCTTCACTATTCCAAATTTCCCACACACGACCAGCTTCGGCAGATATAATTTCATCTGTGTCAAATTTTGCCTGCCAAACTCTTGCTGCTGCAACACCATCTGATGCGCCAGCTGGCCTTTGCAAGTGCTGCAATGCTTTAAGCGCGCTTTGACGAGCCAACGGCTCGGGACTCAACAGCGCATTCAAAAGCTCATTAGTGATATCCGCTTCATCAGACACTCGCATTTGCTTCAAAAGTTTTTCAGACTCATTCAAATTATCTTCGGCGTCGTCTTCATTAGCAGCAGCGTCCTCCAGACTTACGCAAAGAGTTAACAGGCCTTCTCTTGCTGCCCCGTGAAGCCTTGGCATTGTGTTAAGAATTTCAATAAGAGCATTAACCATAGATTTTCTTGGAACAAGTGGGCTTCCTCCTAAACCACAATGAGCAATAAGAATTTCGGATCCGAAAATTATCAATTCAGTTCGAATTTTTTCATGAATATTCCTGGATCTACCATTTTGAAGGATTAATGTTTGAATAAGCGGGAATATGTAGGCAAAGGCGCCAGCAGATAACGGATCGGACGCAACATATTCGGTCTTTGCTGTCATCAGCAACTTTGTAAGCACTACAGGCAATTCTTTTTGGCATTGATCTTCTGGAACTCCATCGGCAGAAACTTCAACCCCCAAAATTCGAAGTGTTGCAATATCCCAACCCATTTCAACAATTCTCCAAATTCTGTCATCAGTCGCTTTACTGATTAATCTAAAGACATCAATCACTTTTTTTCCAATAAGAACAGGCCCACGTTTTCCACGCTTTCCTCTCCGGATAACAACGCTTTCTCTAACCACCACTTTTATGATTGCTTCGATTGTGCGCGACATCCACATTTCAAAAGCTTCTCGGGCTTGGAGATCCAATGTGGCAACAACGCCATTCAAAACTGCCTCAAGCACATTCAATCCAACCAAAACTTGAATTTTAATTGCCTCGACGCGTTTTCTGTTGGATGCTTCTTTGTCAAGCTGCAAACGCTCTGCTTCTTTCTCGGCTTTTGCTGCAGCCACAGCTTTTGCATTGAGAGGCTTACCTGCAGCCACAGAAGCTTTACCTCCAGCAGCACTCTTTGGAGTAGTCGTCGTTGTAGAACCTTTCTTTGCCAACAACTCTCTCTTGAGATCTCTTTCCCATTTTTCTTCAGCAGTCAATCTTTTGTCATCTTCTTCTTTCTCGCTGGGAACAACTTTCAAACGGCCGTTATTATCACATACGGCAACACCCTCAACTCCTTTCCAAATTTCGACGTCAAGAACAGAAACAGATTCCACCATTGAATTGTCAAGCGTTGCCAATACTTGAGGCATTGCAGCGGTCATTACAACTTCTGGTGTGACACCAACCAATAAAGCAATAGCATTTTTTGTTGCTTGTACAAATCCAGGACTAATATTAGTTCCAAATCCGCCCAAAGTTGCGTCGTCAGCATTTTGAGAATTTTTCATCCATTTTTCTAATAACGTTGCAGCATTCGTAGTTGAAATATCAACAGGATTCACTCCTGCACGCCAACACACACGAATCCACGCGTCTACACCTGGCCCAGCTGCAATCACAGGGTGCGAACAGGCAATAAGAAAGTCACGGAGAACTGTTTTTAGCGCGTCAGACTCATGCACTGTCGCTGAGATATTGCGTGGGACAAAGCTTTGAATTGCATTGAATAAGCGTGTTGCGTGTTCTTGGGCAATTTTTTGAGCCTCATCACCCCACGCAGAAGATGTTTCTGGTGAAGCTCCAATTTCAAGAACCGATGGATTCGGTCGAACAACTGCATTTGATTTTTTGAGAACAGCGCACAGCCCGGGTCGGCCTACAGTTGCAGCTCTTCTGAGTAAACCTGGCCCTCGAGAAACAAGGGATTGGATAAAGTCCAGGGCTTCCTTTCGAATAGTGTGATTCACTGTCTGCGAGACCATAATATACGCCCAAGCATTGCTAAATGGTGCAGTATCTGCGTGACTGCCAAGTGGGAGTAACGAAAATAAAAAATCCGATTCCAGAAGTAAGCTCAAAACGTCAAGGAAAGCTTTTTGGTCTTGGTACGAAGTCAAAAGCTTGAGATAATACTTTTCATTCAGCAAAAAAGATTTTGCCGGAGGTTGAGAAATATAGTTTAGGAGTGTCTTCTTTGATTCTAAGATTTTGGCTGGATAAAGTTTCAGAAACCCAGACAGACAAAGCAAAAAACTCACCAACGCCAATTTCTGTTGCATTTGATCTTTCCCAAAGCAAAAAGTGAAGCAAAAACCCAAAAGCTAAATAACCTTCAACGAGCACCGGATTTTCCTTTTTTGTTCCAGTATCAACCATTAGAGTAATTCCGTGTGCTTGAACTTTGTCCAAAACTTTAATGACAGCTTCCAAGATCTGAGCCAGTATTTTTTCTGGTACGTTATTAGCCAAGATATCATAGCCAATGTGCTTGAGTAGAGTAAGTGCGCTTCTCCGAACCAACGTACTTTTGGCGTCACTAAGGGAACCCAAAATAAAGGTAAATAAAGGTAAAATTGTTGTGTTGTCGTTTGTTAAAATGAAAGCCTTCGACGCAGTCGAAATTGAGGCGTAACAAGCGATAAGACCATTCTCAGAGGTCTCTTTTTGAGACAAAGAAATCAAAGTTGCTATGATTTTTGATGCAATAGAAGCATTTGGAGTCGGAAACGTTGCTAGAACGGAAAAATAGAGAGCTCGAGCTTCTGGAGTTGGTGATTTTGCTGATTATAAAATAAAATAAGTTACTTGAAAAAGACGGATAATTAAAAAAAAAAAAAACCTGTGAAAGACTTCAAAACAAGATCCAAAATTTTGGCAAGCTCATCAATATTCGAAGATTTTTCGGCGAATGCACGGAAAAGATTGGCAGCATCAATACGAACAGCTTCATTTAAAGATTTCATGTTATCTGTTTTGCCGATTAAGGTGATATTTTGAGGAAAATAAAGTACAACATAACGCAACTGAGTAGCGAGTCCAAAAACTTTTCGCGAAACAGTTTAGAGATGTCGAATTCAATTGAAGTAATAATTTTTTGGTAGATCCGAATAACAAACTCTGGAGAACGCAACATTAGCCGTTCAGCAGAAACACACAATTGAGTTTCAAGCATTTCCAGATTCAAATATTTTTGGAAAAAGAGGTCAAAACTTTCCTAATTTATTGAGAGAAAAAAAATTTTAGCTATACCTAATTTGGTGAAAGAATTTATCAAAATACCAATACAATCGGTTGGATCGCACCCTTTGAGCAATTTGCAATAACATTCTTTTCGTAAAACGATGCGATTCTTTTTGCGTCAATTGCAGAATCATCTGACCATTTTTTATGAAGAATGCAAGAAATAGCAGACCCAATAATTATTGGCCATTTGAATGAGTCGGGAGCTGACGCATCGACAATTTTTTCGTTCGAAAGAATTGTGACAAGCACTTTTGAAGCCATAAATGCAGGCTTTCCTTGAAGCATAAATCTCCGTGTAAGACGAATGGCCTGGCCAATGAGCCGTGCGTTCTTCGCAGTGGATACGGAAAATGATTTAAAAAGAGCATCTAGAACTGATGCGTGTGTTGATAGCAGTGATGAAAACGCGTTCAGATCAATATTTGAACCAAATCCTCGCGGAATCAGCAAACAAAGAATGGCAGAGGTCCACTTGAGAAGAGTAAAAAGAGTCAATGTTTGTGTGCTGCGAAACAAAAATTCACTACACAAGTGTCAAAAAAATAATAATTTTTACCCAGCATTCCTCGATTCACGTTCTAAAAGAGATGCAAATGCAATTGGAACGCGATCAGGAGCATTTTTACCCAGTAAGCGAGCGCATTCGAGACCCAAGCGCAGAAGATCAGGAGAGGAAGTAGAAATTATTGTATGGCTAAGAAGAACCTTCGCAAGAACGGTAGTTGCATTCGCGTCAGGAACAGCTTCTGGAACCAATACATGAGAGGTCTCGGCAGCCAGAAGCATGAGTTTTGAGCGGATGAGCTGCAGAGATTTTCGGGGCGGGAGAACAGCGGCGGCCGTGGCAAATTGTGGCCAACCCAGGTGCGCAACAAGAGCATCATCATCATCATGGTTAAGCGATTCTGGTGATTCTCGCGCTTCTAGTACTCGAGTTTTTTCCGGATCGTATTCTTCGCTATTCGAAGATTCCGAATAGTTGTCCTTGCTGTTCATTGCCAGAAAAGAAAAAGAAAAGTTGAAAAGTTGCTTCTCCACAATTTTCCAAACCTTCAAAGATTTTCACAACCATTCACATGTACCTTTTCTCTCAATTGATTCTTTTCGCGTTCAAAGTGATGCCTGTTTGTGGATATTCGCAAAATCGCTATATAGGGCATCAGCTCATCAGATTCAATGTTTCAACCGACACACAATTGAAAACCCTCAGATCCACAGTTTCTTGGGGTTATGATATATGGACTCACAGTGGCATAACCAGAGGTTTCATTGACGTCAGGTTAATGGTCTCTCTATCTCTCTTTCACTGCGTGTGTTCTCTCTCACTCACTCGCCCCTTTCTGTCAAAATAAATAAAATGCAGAGTCCCAGCAAACCAAGTTTCCACAGTCGCGACTCTCGCAATTCCTTTCGAGATTCTTGTCGCGAATATTCAAGGAGTGGTTGACAAGGAGCACAGGCACATGAGACGCTATTCGATTCCGCTTGCCAACCAAGTTAATTCCAAAAACCCAAATATTTCATTTGCCAGCATATTTGACGATTGGCAGTCCTACGAAACTCTCAGCGCGTATATTTCCTCGTTACCAGGCGTGACGCAGCTTCCAAGCATTGGGAAGACGTTTCTTGGTCAAGACACTAACGCATTCATGTTTGGGTCAGGCCAATACAATGTTGTTATGCAAGGAGGTATCCATGCGAGAGAGTGGATTTCACACTCTACTGTAACATACGTGGCAAACCAACTTGCAACAAATCATCCAAATTTGTTGCAGCAGTTTACGTTTTATGTTATACCTGTGGTAAATCCAGATGGATACAACTATACGCGTAGTCCAAATGGCGATCGCTATCATCGTAAAAATATGCAACCAAACAACGGCACCAATTGTATTGGAACAGACGTGAATAGAAACTTCAACATAAATTGGAGTGGACCTGGTGCTTCATCGAATCCTTGTGATGATGATTACTATGGTACTTTCCCATTTTCAACACCAGAAGCCAAGAATATTGTAAAATTTATTTCCAGTTTACATAGCGTTGTTGGGTTTATTGACTTTGTGAGATTGTACATTTTGTCGCAAATCTCATTCTTTAATAATAGCATTCATACTCGGAACTATTCATGTTTTCGAACGCATACAGTTGTGCAACCCAAGTGAAAGATTTCTCAACTCTCAATCATGCTGCCCAACTAGCAGTCGAAGCGATCCAAAAAACACACGGACACGTCTTTAGTTACGGTGCGGCGTGTCCAACGATTTATGAAGCCAGTGGAATTGCTAGCGACTACACGTACAATATTTTGAACATCACTTATTCATATTCCGTCGAGCTACGTCCCAATTCTAGCGACCCTGCTGGATTCAATCCTTCAACAGACAATATTGTCGATTCGGGTGAAGAAATCACTGCTGCAATGGTGGCGCTATGGACTTATGTTGGTATTCAATTAAGCAAAAGTAGCAATGAGACATATCGGAGCTTATTGAAAAAAAGACGCTGAGAAAATGTTTCATATTCATCACATTTTTTTGAAAAAATAAAAAGTGAAAATATCGCTCACTCGCTGCAGATTTTGGGAATGAAAGAATAGAAATGAAATGCAGGGCACCAATATAACAGGAAACAATCTATAGATTCAACTCGAAATTTAATCCGTCAAAGTATCGAATTAGGAATATTATTTCGATATCATAAGACAGCGTTAAAACAGTGTCAGCTTCAGAAAATGATATACACCATTCGGTGAGGAGAGATATGAAATTTGAATTATTTCTCGTCACTGCTTGGATTTCTTTGGCGCGCTCATTTTCCCTTCAAATCAGTTTTACATAAAAAAAAGTGTATCCATGCATTTGTGCCTATTTCTCAAATAAAATATCTAGACTTAGAATGGCTCAAAGACTGAAAAATGGAGAACAGAGATGGGTTTTGAAAGCAAACTGTATTTTTAAGATCGACAAATTGATTAAAATACTTTCTATCTTTAAATCAAACTGAAAAAGGCTAAGCTAGGTGATATTTTGAATGAGTAGATATATTGAATATTTAGGAGAAGAGACAATATTTCTTTTTCTGCATATTTCAAAATCTCGACCTTCGCAGTTTTGATTGATTAAAAAAAAATTTTTTTATCAAATTTATAACGGCAATTACCATCAAGCAAAGCAATTATTTTAACATTTTCAGCTTACGAAATTCATAATTTACTGAGCGACATTTCTAGTTTGAGCTAATTACGATTATTACGGTTTCTGTTTCAAAGTGCGGACTAGTGAAACGGATACTTCTTATTTGAACGGATCATAAAAATTTATTTATGAATGCTATAGTAGTTGTTTTTGAGCTGTGAATTCTGCTATTTCTAGTGGAATTGTAAATCACAAACTTGTCACGTGACACATCCGTTTTTTCAGCTCTGATTGCAACCAATTTTTCGCCTCAGTATAGTTTAATAAAAATTAAATCAAACTGTATATATTTATCAATATATCCCATTAGCTTGTGCATTCAAATACTGTGTACGATTGGCTTAAAGGAAGAAAAAAATTGTTAAATTCATTTCCTCAAAAATGTCGTTGAAGTTGGTAAGCAAGTGTGTCAAGTTTATGACGACCGGTTGAACGCAGAGAAAGAGTTTGTAGACACCGATGTATTAAACATGCGACGATAATTCGATTATTAGATTGAATTTATAATCAATTGGCTGATATTCACCATATTCAGCACTATCGAGATATGGCGTGCACTTCGCCGCTCTTTATCGAATTCACTTCTGAAACGACAACATCAACAGAATTCGGCGATGGTTGCACGGCTTCCGCATGCACTTCTTCGTTTTGGGGCGGCTACGACGTTACGACATGCCCAGGCAATCTCACCGCGACACAACTGACAGCAACCGTAAATACATTCTTTGGCGCAACTGTTTACATCTGGAACGTTATATATCCTACCTTGACGTGCTATGAAACACCCGTGTCAGTCACTGCCTATGGTTAGTTTGCATTCATATCATGAATTTAAAAATTTTATTGAATCTAAATGCAGGTGAGAATTTGTGCATCAAGGATTTCACCTCATACATGTACACGGCAACACAATACGAGACTTGGACATTCGACACTACTTGTGCATCTTCTCCAGATACTACGACTGCTCTTTCTTTCTCGTGTGCTACTGGAGACAGCACAAGCTCAATCGCCATGAACACTCTCTCTATTTCCTTGCCGGGATCAACGGCGACAGTAATATCCGCGGCAACAATCAAAACAAGCACAGCTGCTATAACTACGACTACAACTACAACTACAGTTGCAGTGTTTAATCCTTTCTCGTCTTCTTCAACAGTATCTCCCACCACTTATTCCTCCTCTTCCTCAAACTCCTCGTCCAGTGACTCATCATCAAGCTCCGTTTCTCCCGGAGCAATAGTCGGAATCTTGATTGCCATTATATTTGTTGTTGCTGTCGGTATTTTCTGCTATCGCCGCAAATTACAATTTACGGGGCTACCGCCATCGTTGCAACAAGTGCCGCCGCCTGTTCCCAAAGATAATTATTTTGTTGCTCCGATTGTTCAGCAGACTGCCCCCATTTCGATTCTGGATTTTGGTGGTCCTGCAGAGACTTGGTCGGTCGATCAGGTGGAAAAATGGTTATCAGTTTATGTGAATGTCGCAGTTGCTTCTAAGGCTAAAGGTAAAGTAAAAAAATTATTTTTCGTCTTTTTTTTCACCTGCTTTCTTTTTTTTATTGTTATATAGAATTGGAAGTCAATGGGAATGCCCTGATGTATACAAATATTGCAGAGCTGGCGTCCAAATTCAGGTTTCAAAGAATCGACGACACTCGCAAATTTATCGAGGTGGTTGGGGCTTTGAGAAAAAATGTTTGATGTAACTTTAAAAGGAGAGAATTTTTTCTTAATTTCAAAAGTTTTGAGAAAAAGAAAAAAAAAGAATTTCGAAGAAATGTATGAAATGGATTATAATGGTCTATGATTGTCTGTTCGAAACTGGTGTAATTTACAGACCAGACTGTGTTCAAGATATGGAGTTTTCATCTGATGATTCAAAAAATGACAACACCTAAATAAAGCCTGTGCCCTGTCAGCAAATGCTTTTTTGGGACAGGCTTGCTACTGAGTGTGCATGTATCACAGTGGGTAAACAATCTTTGAGCATCAGAAAAGTTCAAATCTCTGCAACTCCTGTTGCACTGTTGTTGTGTTTCTTGCTAGACATAAGATCAACATCAACAAACTTACTGCTATCCCTGGCAGTATTGTTCTATTCTGCAATTCAGAGTGCAGTTATTATGCATAATATAATAACTGAAAACAAACAAAGATTGGCAAGGTGGCAACACAAAGAAGCAGAATCAATTTTAAACACTTACCAAAAATTATAATTAATTCACCACCAAAGAATGTCCCACACCAAATAATTCTAATGAAACAAAAAAATTCCAATGAATTTGATAACACAGTTTCTAATCAAGGAAATTGTATGCAATCAACTTGCTCAACTTTTTCTAACCATAGTTAAAGGTAGGTCATGTGTCAATCATCATTGTACTTTTTTCTCTTCCAAGAAAAACCCACACAGAATCCCAAACCACAAAAGTCAATGTTCCTACTGTTTTTAAATCACTATTTGACTTCAGGAAATTGCTGGCTACTGAACTGAACTGATTGTTGAAGGTAGTATGATCTCCAGCTGTATAGAAAATGAACTAGATTCTTTATTACGAAAACCACTGTCAAACACAATTAATGGAGAATTACCATTTCTGACATTAAGTGGAAGGTATGTATACATATAAGCTGTAGTACTTTATATGATAAGGAAAATAGTTGAAAAAAGTGATTGGGTTTAATTTTGTGTTTGCAAAATTCTTGGACAATGGAAGAAAAAGAATAAAGAAGAGAAATTTGAATTGGTTTTGGCAATAACAAAAAGAGGAGCTCTAGGAGGAACCCCCCACAGTGATCTAATAAATAATATCTCTATTTTCAATTCTATTAAATATTATTTAGCATTTATTCAGCTTGTATAACATGTCTTATTCTTACATCTAATAATTCTTTTATTATTGACTTTGTCATCAATTTATAGATTGACACAATCAATGAGGGTGAAGATAAAAGTTTTATTTTCAATGAAAATGACTGCCAGAGCTCCAAAAATATTGCAGCCAGTGTCACTGATGGTGCTCAATCATGTGATGGCCAGGTACTGTTGTTCTTTTTGTTCATATTGAAAAAAAAATTTTTTTTATGACAGCTTTCACTGCTGACTGAAATTTGCACACCACAATCTGAGCTTGGCCGAAAATTTCCTATTATTTTATACAAGGACATTGATTTATTGTAAAAGAGGTATTGTTCATTTAATTTATTTTTATTTCTATGTATTTTTTTTTTGTATTTTTTTTTTCCAAATATATTATTATTATTTATTTATTAATTTTTAATTATAAAAAAAATAATTAAAAAAATAAAAAAAAAATATTTTAAAAA